>ML660771.1:2204220-2320275 GCA_007570785.1 Antilocapra americana
GCTCTCTTCCTTGAAAAAATCAGGCTCGATTGGGACTTAGGAATGCTCATAATTATGGCCAGCATAGTTGGAGATATTGATTGCTTTAGGATAATGTAGACATAGGAATTCATTATAGTAGTTATAAGGTTAATAGGGTTTTATTGCTAAAGCAGTGCTGCTTGACTGTCTCTTAGTCCTCTTTCCTCTTCCTAAACTCTTAGTCCTCTTCCTAAACTGTCTTAGTCCTCTTTGCTCTTTCTAAACTGTCTCTTTGTCCTCTTTCCTCTTTCCTTGTAAGAACCAGAGTAGGTTACTAGAATAAACAGTTTCAAGCTTAAGCCCTTCCCTCTAGCTTCTACATAGTTGTACCTGATAAGAGAAATGTAACCTTTCTACTTAGGTTGATGTACTTATCTTGATTGAATGAAGTACACTGGAGACATTCAAATGGTAAACATACTATTGTTAAATCTAATTACATAAAAATCTGACTTCTGTAAGGGGAATGTTTCATGATAGATTGGGGAATGAGCTCAATGATAAGGTTGCTATGGAAGGTAGAAAACAAAAAATTGTATAGAATGATAGGTGATGTAATCATGTAATGGGGATGTCTTTTGGCTATAAAACTGTAAACCAACAACAATAAATGAGAGACTGCTCCATCACCACACATCGACTCAGCTCAGTTCTTCCACCGACGCCACTCATCCCTCAAGACCCCCTGACCCCGCCGAGGCTGGACACCGGCAATATGGGGAACCTACCAATCTGGGGAGTTCATCTTTCAGTGTCCTATCTTTTTGCCTTTTCATAGTGTCTATGGGGTTCTCAAGGTAAGAATACTGAAGTGGTTTGCTATTCCCTTCTCCAGTGTACCACGTTTTGTCAGAACTTTCCACCATGACCCGTCCGTCTTGGGTGGCCCTACATGGCATGGCTCATACTTTTACTGAGTTAGACAAAGCTGTGGTCCATATAACCATGTGATCATGTGGTCCAAGTGATTATAGTTGATAAGGTTCTTTAAAATGTTAATCATTGAGAGACTACATCTGGGATAATGGCAGCAAGCATTAGAAGTTCATCTCTCCACCTAGACAATAATTGTACTAGTAGAATCTACCTGAAACAACTATTTTTGGAACTCTTGAGTCTCCACAAACATTTTTAGATTCTGGGGGGAGCTAGGTTGGCAAATTGTGGTCAGTATCAATTTCAGTTAATTTTAGCCTTCAGTGCAGCAGTGACTACTCAGCCCCCAGCCCCATGACAGGGAGCTGTGGGAACAGAAATCTATAGTTCTGGTGTTGCCTGCTGGAGCTGGGGTGGGGAATAAGGACCCTGTCTTTGAAAGCTCAGGATCAGTGTTCTGGTTATGGATTGTAGCTTCTGATGGCTGACATACAGCTAACAGCTGCCACTGTTCCCATCCCCACCAGCTGAAGCAGTGGTGAGTAGCTTTATCCATGTTTGGATAGTTTCTTTGGGTTCAGTTGCTTTGATGTGTTTGAGTTTCATCCAGTAAAACATCACCTGTTGGGCTGTCGGACTTTAGCAGGAGCTTTCTGTCTTGTAGTCACTTCTTAGAACACATGGAGGGGTTCTATTTAGATTTGAACTCCCATGGCCAGCTCTATCAGGACGCCACCTCATAGGCCAGATGATATGCAGTCACTCCAGAAAAATGTGTAAACCTCTTTATCTTTTAATCGTAGGGGCAATACTTTTTCCACAAGAGTGAGGCAGATATCCTTAGAGGCTCCACTGTTCTCATGGTCTCGACTTCTGTCTTGATTCATGTCTTCCTCACTTTATACCTTCTTTTCAGAATTCTTCCCTACTTTAGTACGGTGGGCCGGGTGAATTAAGGTGGTCATTCTCCCATTTCTGATGTTACCCCTGGGTAAAAGCCAAACACAGGTTGCAGCTTGCGCTCTGGAAAGCAAAAGTAGGAATGCAAACACAGGAAGTCAAGAGATACCTGGAGTAACAGGTAAATTTGGCCTTGGAGTACAAAATGTACAGGTCAAAGGCTAACAGAGTTTTGCCAAGAGAACACACTGGTCATAGCAAACACCCTCTTTCAACAACACAAGAGAAGACTCTACACATGGACATCATCAGATGGTCAGTACAGAAATTAGATTGATTAAATTCTTTGCAGCCAAAGATGGAGAAGTTCTATACAGTCAGCAAAAACAAGATGAGAAGCTGACTCTGGCTCAAATCATGAACTTCTTATTGCCAAATTTAGATTTAAATTGATGAAAGTAGGGAAAACCACTAGACCATTCAGGTATGACCTAAATCAAATCCCTTATAATTATACAGTGGAAGTAAGAAATAGATTCAAGGGATTAGATCTGATAGAGTATCTGAAGAACTATGGACAGAGGTTCAGGAAATTGTAAAAGAGGCAGTGATCAAGACAATCCCCAAGAAAAAGAAGAGGCAAAATGGTTATTCAAGGAGGCCTTACAAATAGCTGAGAAAAGAAAAGACATGAAAGGCAAAGGAGAAAAGGAAAGATATACCCATTTGAACACAAAGTTCCAAAGAATAGTAAGGAGAGATAAGAACGCCTTTCTTAGTGATCAATGCAAAGAAATAGAGAAAAACAATAGAATGGGAAAAACAAGAAATCTCTTCATGAAAATGAGACATACCAAGGGAACATTTCATGCAAAGATGGACTTGATAAAGGACAGAAATGTATGGACCTAACAGAAGCAGAAGTTATTAAGAAGAGGTGGCAAGAACACAGAAAAACTATACAAAAAAGATCTTCATGACCCAGATAACCACCATGGTGTGATCTTTCACCTAGAGTTAGACATCCTGGAATGTGAAGTCAAGTGGGCCTTAGGAAGCATCACTAGGAACAAAGCTAGTGGAGGTGATATAATTCCAGTTAAGCTATTTTAAATCCTAAAAGATGATGCTGTGAAAGTGCTGTACTCAATATGCCAGCAAATTTGGAAAACACAACAGTGGCCACAGGACTGGAAAAAATCAGCTTTCATTCTAATTCCAAAGAAAAGAAATACGAAAGAATGTTTAAACTACCGCACAATTGCACTCATCTCATACTCTAACAAAGCAATGCTCAAAATTCTCCAAGCCAGGCTTCAACAGTGACCATCCAGATGTTCAAGCCAAATTTAGAAAAGACAGAAAAGCCAGAGATCAAATTTCCAACCTCTGTTGGATCATAAAAAAAGCAAGAGAGTTCCAGAAAAACACCTTTTTCTGCTTCATTGACCATGCCAAAGCCTTTGACAGTGTGGATCACAACCAACTGTGGAAAATTCTTAAAGAGATGGGAATACCAGACCACCTGACCTGCCCCCGAGAAATCTGTATACCGGTCAAGAAGCGACAGTGTGAACTGGACATGGATCAACAGAGTGGTTCAAAGTCAGGAAAATAAGACATCAAGGCTGTATATTGTCACCCTGCTTATTTAACTTATATGCATAGGACATCATGAGAAATGCCGGACTGGATGAAGTACAGGCTGTAATCATGATTGCCGGGAAAATATCAATAAACTCAGATATGCAGATGACACCACCCTTATGGCAGAAAGTGAAGAACTAAAGAGCCTCTTCATGAAAGTGAAAGAGGAGAGTGGAAACAGTTGTCTTAAAATTCAACATTCAGAAGACTAAGATCATGACATCTGGTCCCATCACTTCATGGCAAACATTAGGGAAAAAGTGAAAACAATAATAGACTTTATTTTGGGGGGTTCCAGAATCACTGCAGATGGTGACTGCAGCCATGAAATTAAAAGATGCTTGCTCCTTGGAAGATAAGTTATGACCAACCTAGACAGCATATTAAAAAGCAGAGACATTATTTTACCAACAAGTATCTGGATTTTGTATCATAATTGAGCAAAGGTTGGGTTTTTGCATATTAATAGACCAGAGGTGGGCATCACAAGGATGCCATTTAATAGATCAGAAGATACAAACACGGTAAAATGAACATCCTTGGAATAAAGGAAGTAATCGTGGGTCATTCAATTCCATTCAGTCGCTCAGTCGTGTCCCGACTCTTTGCGACCCCATGGACCACAGCATGCCAGACCTCCCTGTCCATCACCAACTCCCAGAGTTTACTCAAACTCATCTCCATTGAGCTGATGATGCCATCCAACCATCTCATCTTCTGTCACCCCCTTTTCCTCCTCCCTTTAATCTTTCCCAGCATAAGGGTCTTTTCAAATGAGTCAGCTCTTTGCATCAGGTGGCCAAATTATTGGAGTCAGCTTCAACATCAGTCTTTCCAGTGAACACCCAAGACTGAATTCCTTTAGGATGGACTGGCTGGATCTCCTTGCAGTTCAAGGGACTCTGCATATCTGAGGTTATTGATATTTCTCCCAGCAATCTTGATTCCAGTTTCTGCTTCTTCCAGCCCAGCATTTCTCATGATGAACTCTGCATATAAGTTAAATCAGCAGGGTGACAATATACAGCCTTGACGTACTCCTTTTCCTATTTGGAACCAGTCTGTTGTTCCATGTCCAGTTCTAACTGTTGCTTCCTGAGCTGCATACAGGTTTCTCAAGAGACAAGTCTGATGGTCTGGTATTCTCATCTCTTTCAGAATTTTCCACAGTTTATTGTGATCCACACAGTCAAAGGCTTTGACAGAGTCGATTAAGCAGAAATAGATGTTTTTCTGGTACTCTCTGGCTTTTTCGATGATCCAGTGGATACTGGTGATTTGATCTTTGTTTCCTCTGCCTTTATTAAAACCAGCTTGAACATCTGAAAATTCACAATTCACATTATTGCTGAAGCCTGGCTTGGAGAATTTTGAGCATTACTTTACTAGCATGTGAGGTGGACTGATTGTGAATCCAGGAATCCAAATGGCATTTTGGATCCGTATAATGTATTGCTGCATAAACTACTCATTCTATCTTTTAGCTTTTCTGACCCTTCCCTCATTCCTGGCCAGCACATCTAGAAAGACTGCAAACAATTTTTAATCTACATTATTAGAAACTCAATAAATATTTACATAGTGAATAAAGGAAAGAATATGACTTTACATATAATTTATGTTTGGCTTGATGAAGATGCTAACTTGTTCCAATGGCCATCTGACTGCAAAAATCCTCCACTTTCAACATCTCTCTCTGGTGGTATGTCTGTGTCTGGGGTTTGTGTTCAGTGCTAATTAAGCGTGATCCCCTTTTAAATGGTAATTTTTCAAATAGTGATTCTTTCTTGGCTTACAGAACAGCTCACATAAATCTTCTAAATTGGTATTCTAGGGAAATGGTCTTGACCTCCTTCCCCTTTGGAGACAGGCTCATGTTCTCCATTTCTTAAACTAAGGCTATGCTCACACCAGAGTAATTAACTGAATAATTGCCCTAATGGGATTTAACCTTACTCTCAGTCTTAATTGGATGATTGCTCCAGTTTGAATACACTCTAATAAGTTCCCTAAAAAAGAACTTAGTCTTTATTTTTTAAAATCAAAGTCTACTGTGCTCTCCCTTCATTTGATTTTCCTCAATAGAGATGTAATCAATGTTAAAAATAAAACACTCAAAACAGAAATATATGTGCTGGAAATAAAAGTTCCAATGATGACACCCTGCAGAAATATTTATCATTAAAAGTTTACAGAGTTTCCAGAACTGTTTTTCTCTCTCACACACACATACAAACACATATACATACAAACATACGTGTGTAAAGATTTACTCATATAAATAAACATATATAATTACATATGTGTATTTGTTGGAGAAGATTCTTGAGAGTCCCTTGGACTGCAGGAAGATCCAACCAGTCCATCCTAAAGGAGATCAGTCCTGGGTGTTCATTGGAAAGACTGATATCGAAGCTGAAACTCCAATACTTTGGCCACCTTATGCAAAGAGTTGACTCATTGGAAAAGACCCTAATGCTGAGAAGGATTGGGGGCAGGAGGAGAAGGGGACGACAGAGGATGAGATGGCTGGATGGCATCACCGACTCAATGGACATGGGTTTGGGTGGACTCTGGGAGTTGGTGATGGACAGGGAGGCCTGGCGTGCTGCAGTTCATAGGGTCACAAAGAGTCAGATACGACTGAGTGACTGAACTGAACTGAACTGATATATATCTGTGTGATGCATATACAGGCAGACACACATATCAGACATCTTTCCAAGCACCATTGGATTCCATGAGTGAAGAGTGAGTGAAGTCGCTCAGTTGTGTCCGACTCTTTATGGCCCCATGGACTATAGCCCACCAGGCTCCTCCATCCATGGAATTTTCTAGGCAAGAATACTGGAGTGGGTTGCCACTTCCTGGGAGGTAGTCAATTATTAATATAAGTATTTAGTCAAAATCAAGCCCAACGCCAAATATCACTGTAGAGTAAATTTCTATACTACAAGAAATGAATTTTACTTAAAACAATTATTGTATTACTAAATTTTTTAATTATACATATTTAAATGTTTGAAACTATAATGCCGGAACAATAATTTCTCAGCACTTTTCTATCCAAGAATGATCCTGTGGTACCTATATCTTACATTTATTAATACAAAACAAAATATCAGCTCAGTTTTACCAGTTGTTAGTACAAATGAATGATTTTAGTAGAATGTGGTTAATTTCATTTTTTCTAATGCCTTTTCTCATTTCTTAAAACTCTTCATATTACTACTATTGTTATTAATAATTTGGGGGGCCATCTTAAATTTAACTTAATATTCAGGTATTAAATGCAATTTTTAACAGTTACTATATTTCATAATTTAACATTTATGTAAACACATTAAATATTTCAACAAAATAGAATCATGATATTGATACCTGTTTTTAATATTGCATTATTGTTTAAATAATTTAAATAGGTTTATTGATTTCATAGGAATACTGTGTTCTTTCTAAGGTGACCTAATAAAGGTGCTTTAGTATTATTCATAGTAACAATCTATTTCTCTGTTTAATTATTTTAGTTGTTAATAATCATTTTATACAAATTAACAGCCTTTAAGATCATTAAGAAACATTTTGTTTTTTTATTATTAAACATACAAAGAAGCTCAATCATCTTAACATTTTAATATATAGATTACCTAGGAGATTTCTTCACTCTAAGATAGTATAGAACACTTATATTTTAAAAATAACATTTGTTGATACTTCCCTAAATTTGAATATTCTCTATTTGTGTATATGTTATAGATATCATACTCATGTATTTTGATAAGTTGAGATATACATCTCTGTTTACATATTTTATATAAAACATAATGCTGCTTTCTATTTAGGATCTAATAGTCACCTACCTTAATACAAAGAGTTATCTGAACTGGATATAAGATACTTCTTGAAACATCTTCTAATGAACATGTATGTTTTTTGCAATGTGTAGTTATTGCAAACCCTGGTGCCTTAATTGTTCCTTGTCGTGAACACTGCTTTGCCTACCAAACATCCATCCTTCCATCTGTCTTCCTAAGATAATCATAATTATGTTGAGAAATCCATTCCTCTCCTCTGGGACCCCCTAACTTAGGTAAACATCACTATACTCATGGCCTGAGTGCATATGATAGGTCTGAAAGTAATCCTGCTCACTTTTCTAGTGATTGGCTGAGAAATGAACCATTTGAGCACACAGAGATGCTAAGAGCAATTTTCTGAGAAAGTTCTTTGATATCTCCTGGGATCTTCCAGAAACCACTTTCTGTCTTTTCATTTTTCTTTGGACTTTCCTGTCAGTGATATGAGGCTCAGAATTGCTAAAACCTCACAGGGAGGGGGATCTGAGACAAGATACAACTCAAGTTATAGCCACAGGATATAGCAAGGAGGACACCTGTATACCTCAGAATCTCCAGTCATGTGAGCAAGTTCGTTTCCTTTTTGTTTAAACCAGCTTGAGTAGGGTGTTCTGTTATTAATGGATAAAAACAAAGACATGCTCTTTGATTAACTATGTGAGGCGTGGGATCAAGAAAATGTGAGTATACAGAATTAGTGTTTTCTTCGTTGCTAGGATATCGGGTGCATAGTAAAGAAGTATGGGATGCATGAATATATAAATTCATACTCTACTCATGAAAGACTCGAAGCAGAGCCCACAGAAAATTTAAAGTAAACTTTGCAATTCTTTCTTTCAACATTTAATTGGTAGAGTGGAAATAAGGGTTGAATATGGGTATATACTTAGTACATAGGCAAATATTTATTTTGAAAGTTTACACATGACAGTTTTCTTGCTCCTACACAGTACAAATATTTTCTTTAATGAAGAAATACCATGTCAACTAATGTGATGAACTGGTGATAGAAAAGGATGTATACCAACAGAAATGGATCATAATGTAATACATTATGTAAATCCTTGACTTTCTGGTCCCATGTATTTTATGTGGCTATAAAAGCTGCCCCACAATATGTAGGAATAAATTATCTTTAGAATTCAAATCATTCATGTTTGTTTTTAAAATAAACTATTATCATTTACTAACTTCTCAAAAGAAAAATCAGAGAAGTAATCATAATCATATTGTTAATATGATTATTTCTTTTAATTAGTGTCATAAAAATTCCTTGAAATTTAGCTAGTCATCAGTGTGTTCCTTTAGAACTTCACCGTTGAGAGACAAATAAAATTCTTGACAATTATTTTGGCTTTATGAATTCTATTCCCTTACCGATTTCACCGATGCTAGGGAAAGTTTAATTAGATCATTACCTCTGGCTGATAACATGCAAAGCCAATTTTACAGTCATTACTAGTTCTACACCTCACTGTTTTTCCATGTATAATCTCTCTGAATGGGGGGTTCATCTTAAAATTTATGATGAGTGATAATTTAATTGTTAGTGTTTTGACTCATACCATCATAACATAATTTTTAAAGTTCCCCAATGATTCTGAAGAACAGACAAGTTAGGTAATTAAAGTTAGAGTCAAAAGTTGAAGTCCTTCCCTACCCAAATTTTAAACATTTGAATTATTTTTAATCCCCAAACTGATCTATCATAAGAAACTAGCCTCAAAGTGAGTGAAAAACTCTTATAACAAAAAGTGTATGCAAATCCATAAAAGATATTTCCATCTTTTATTTGTTAATTTAAAGAAAATTTTATCACACTTTAATTCATTGTGCACACATTGAACATAATCTCTGTCTTGTTGCCTGAAATGATACAGGGGATATACATTTAAAGTTAGTTTTAAAAAACTTATTGAATTGTGGACTGTCATGGAACTTTTTACTTGTAATTCTCTCAAATTAAGAAAAAAAAAAAGATTGAAAACAGTTGCTTCTTTGGTATCTTGCATTCCCTTCTGGCAGTGATCTTAACTGGCCCTTCCAATCTGAAGCTAGGTTTTGGTCTAGTACTGACCTGTTCTATCTGGCTTAGTTCAGCTCTTTTTTGAGTTTGGAAGGGCAGTTGGTTTTATCCTATGAGACTTGAGGAGACTTCAAATAATTGGCTGTCTGTTTTCAAGGTTTTGTCTCTGGGTGATAAAATGGGGGGCAGAGACATTTTCTCAGAGTTGGTCTGTCTTAGCAGGAGCCCTAATAACTAAGAATGACAACAGCTGGGCTGCTGCGCAAATGGTGCGGATTCAAGAATAGCACTAACAAGATGCACTGGCGATGGCGGAAAACAGTCAGAGGAGAATGCAGAGGTTTACAAACGCTGCTCCGGCTGTGCTCAGATCCTGCCATTTCAAAGCAGAGACCCGCAATGGAAATGGGTTCCCAGAGGAGTACACTAAGTTTAGAAGGGTTGGGAAACACAGGGTACACTAGTGCTTGGTGATGGTGGCTAAGCGGGCGAGTCTTAGTAATTTCACTGCTAAAGAGAGAGAGCTGAGAAATGGACTATTTCCTGCCCTGTCAGTAAACAAGGATGTCACAGTCCTCAACCACTGCAGCCCTCCTCTGTGGGTCAGTGGGCCCTAAGGGAACTCAGGGAGGAGAACAAAGTCTGCCATCCAGCAGCCAACAGACAACAAGCACCTTCTATGGTGAGCCCTGGAAAACACAGGATAGTGGCCCCAGATAGCTGAGAGTCAGATGAAAGGAATGATTTCTGAGAGCTCAGACTCTTGCATCATCCCATCATTAGAAAAACACTCAATTTCTTAACTTGGGATATCTGAGTGAATGAAGGTTGCTCAGTCGTATCCAACTCTTTGCAACCCCATGGACTTTATAGTCCATGGAATTCTCCAGGCCAGAACACTGGAGTGGGTAGCTGTTCCTTTCTCCGGGGGATCCTCCTAACCCAGGGATCTAATCCAGGTCTCCCACACTGCAGGCAGATTCTTCACCAGCTTTGGTTTTCTTAAATTTACCAAAAACGTTCAGACTACCTTCCCTTTGTTGCAGAACTTCTGTATGACTTGGTTCCCCCTCTTGCCTCCTCAGAGCAGTTCTCTCAGGATAACTTGGGATGTTGCCTCCCAGTCTTAAAGTCCTAACAATTTCTGCTGATTAAAGCATAACTCTCAACTTTTAGCTTCTGAGCACCTTTTACGTCAACAGGGCTCAGAAATGAATGACAAGGCACCACTGACACATTAAAATTAAATAAATGTATATATTTTAGACACTGGCAAAATGATTAAACAGCTATAGAGTGAAAACAGGAGATACTGTTGCAGTGATGTGACCTCATGAAAGACTTCCCTGTGCTACAGGGTATGTATCACCGACTAAGCCTACAATGCAGTTAATAATTTTAAATTGCAGTTTGTAGTTTCTCATTGGTTTTGCCCTTCCCATCTCCTCATCATTTAAATTTAATTATGAAGTATTCCAGAAATGCTCAGGAAAATCATAGGTTGATTTTCTATGTTTAATTTAAAATTCTATACTGTTACTGCTCCCCACTGCTTGTAATCACACAAGGTCATTGATGGAATTACCTGCTGACTGACACAGACTTATCATTGTCTTTTTCTATTTTTCAGGAATTAACTTACTCAGCAAGCTGATTCCTTCTTGTCTCATTAGGAGGTTTAAAAAGAACCTTTTTCAAACTTCATTTTGCAAAATTCAGTTTTAATTTGACCACTGTGGTAGCACTAATGTGAGACGAAGATATGAGTTTCTCAAAAAAGTTCCTCATGGACATTACTACTCTTCTATATGTAAGTGGGTGCTTCTATTTACATATAGAAAAGCTAGTAAAGAATCCATCTGCAATATGGAAGACCTGGGTTTGATCCCTGGGTTGGGAAGATCCCTTGGAGAAGGGAATAGCTACTCACTCCACTATTCTGGCTGGGGAATTCCATGGACTACATAGTCTATGGGGTCACAAAGAGTCAGACACGACTGAGCAGCTTTCACTATATGTAAGTGAATAGTTGAGTAAGTAAATGAATGAACGAATGAAGGCTAGCAATGAGATTTCCTACTGAGACTTCTCATATGCCTAGAATTTAGATGAAAATTTAAATTTTCATTTAAATCCACAGTGTGAAGGGAGTCATTTTTATGTTCAATCATCAGTTCTCTTTCCACAATATTAAGCAACTGGAAAATGTGACAACAGAGTTTACTGTGACATATTTTCCTTACTCCTCCTGAAGTGGTAACAAAAAGTAATAAATACTAATGGTGACAACAATCAAAAGTCTGGTGGCACTTTAGATTCCCACAAGATGCATCCACTTTCTCCCCATTCTTGGATACACACAAAGACCCAAGACATTTTTCTCAGTCTTATGTAAATTGCTCTGCAAACACAGCCTCAAACTGGTTTTATCTACCTGCAAAGAAATCACCACTTTTGAGTCTCCATCTTGTCTTATAAAGCTGGCCCCACCACTGAATCTAATATTAGTAGCTTTTACTAAGTGTTTAATCTGTTTCAGATTTAGATGATCCAATTTCACTGTCACAATGACTCTATGAGATAGGCGTTATCAGTATTTCCCCAACTTAGAAGTTAGGAAATTGCAGTTTACAAATACCAAAACCACACAGCTAGCAAAGAAGTCAGAACTGGAACTCATATGTTTATCTTTTTTTTTTTTTTTTTTTCTTTTGACTGGGTCTTCATGTTGCCTATGGGATCTCAGTTCCCTGACCAGGGATCCAACTTGAGCCTTGGTCATTGAAAGTGAGGAGTCTTAACCACTGGACCGTCAAGGAATATTCCCTCAGAGGCTTCATTTTAATCAGCACATTATACTGGCATTGGCAATAGATTAATCAAACTGCTTATGAGCAGTTCTAATACTTTCTCAATTGTCCTTTTGGGAGGTAAGGAGAAATAAATTGAGCTTACATTGAAATTAGGCATATGAAATATTCATTTGTAATCAGCTATAAGCCATTATGAAATATTATGAATTTCTTATGAAAAGCAGTTTATTTTCCGAAATTGGTTAATAAAGTATAGAGTTAGTTGGTCAGTCTTGTCCAACTCTTTGTGACCCCATGGACTCTAGCCCTCCAGGCTCCTCTGTTCATGGAATTCTCCAGGCAAGAATACTGGAGTGGGCAGCCATTCCCTTAACTCTTACTCAATTCTGTGTTCTTAGAACCTAGCACAGTGGATGGAAAGTAGCAGATGTTTCAAAACTGTTTTATTATTCAATTGCTGAGTTTGGATTAAGATATTTTGATCTGGGGCTAGCAATACATTTATTTTTGCAGCCCTTGATTAATTTATAAAATATTTATTGAGAGCTGGACACTGGGTGGGCAGTGGATAATGGGTTTTTATATTATTAGGCAGAAAAAAATCAATCCAATGCATTGAGGAAAAAGAAAATGTCTTATTTTTCGAGATACTTTATAACTGATTGACTATAATCAGTACTTAGTAGAGGGGGATGAAGACATTCCTACCAAGATTTATCCTAAACTGATATTAACCCAAATTTAACAAACTTCTTAGAGGAGATACATGATGACTTGTAGTTTGTTACGGTTTTTAGAACATCTGGAGCTAGAAGGGCAAAGGCCCCCCTGAGAACCATTTACTTTGAAAGTTTAAAGATCATTGTGTGTTTACAGATAATTAGTGGTTCTTTTCCTTGGCCAAACATACTCTTATAGGTTGCATTTAAAGACCTAGTGAATCTCCCACAGAATTAAAAGGTTCACTGGTTTGATAAAATACTCCCTTTGCTATATCATACTCTGTTTAGTGATTTCTGAAAATTCTAAATAACTTTTAGATACCAGTTGTGATAGCCTAATTCTATTTATCTTAAAAAGCAGGTGTTATAGTAAGATGTACATATTTATAAGCTCTATTCTCACCTGTATGAAGCTTTTAAAGATATAGCTACATTTAGTGTCTCATCTGATTGCTTATTTATGATACTCAGTTTTCTAAGAAAATATCACAAAAACAAGCCATCTCTGGATTCAAACAATGAAATAAAATTTGTAGAGTCAAATGTGTCACACTTTCAAAGGTTTTTAAAAGTATTTTAAAATTCTCATTCTGCCTAAAGTTGAAAGTCATAAATCACCTCTCTTTCTTCTTGATTGTGAGTTGTCTTGGAGAGCTAAGGTTTTATATTTACTTAAACCTAACACTTTTCAGTGCTGCTTGGTGAGTCCTGGAACCCTCTGCCTGAGGACTTTTTGTTATCTTCATAGTCAGTTCAGAAGCTCAGTCGTGTCTGCCTCTTCGAGACCCCATGGACTGTAGCACGCCAGGCTTCCCTGTCCATCACCAACTCCTCGAGCTTACTCAAACTCATGCCCATCAAGTCGGTGATGCTGTCCAACCATCTCATCCTCTGTCATTCCCTTCCCCTCCCACCTTCAATCTTTCAGGCATCAGGGTCTTTTCCAAGGAGTCAGTTATTCACGTCAGGTGGCCAAAGTACTGGAGTTTCAGCTTCAGCATCAGTCCTTCCAATGAATATTCAGGACTTATTTCCTTTAGGATGAATTGGTTGGATCTCCTTGCAGTCCAAGGGACTTTCAAGAGTCAACTGACCTATAATTTTTACATTTGGAACACAGTGATGTCAGGGATAAGAGAGTCACTCAGCACATAGAGTACCTGAGGATAAGCTCTAGTCAGTATGAATTTAAAGAACTACGTATACTTTCCTCTTACTTTCCCAGGTTCTCTTCCTGTCTCTGTAGCTCCAGCCCAGATTGGTCTTTCACTCTTACAAGTCAGAAATGTGTCTCTGCCTAATTATGGCAAGAAATGCAAAACAAGTAAACAAACAAACAAAAGAAACAAAAGGGAGAGAATTTTAAATAAAGTATTTTTTAAGTTCACTCTTCTATAAGATGTGAGAATAATCCCAGAGCATTCTCCCTGGTTCTCTTATATGCTTGTGAGTTTTTTGTTTTTTGTTTCTTTTCTATTTTCTTTTTTTCCTTTTTTTAATTCAAAGTTGCAAAAGCTTAAAAAGTTGCATATTAGGATCAGGCAAAATCCTATAAGCATTTCCCATACAGCAGCTTCACTTCCATAAGATTAAGGTTAACAAAGGTTTAAAACTTTATCTACCACATGGGCTTTCAATCCTACAGGCACTTTAGAATTACCTGGGTGGTTTAAACAACTGTTGATCCTTGTGCTCCTGCCCTATCCCCACCAGAGATTCTGACTGGTGATAGGTGGGCCCCCGACATGGTCATCCAGAAGTTCCAGAGTGGATTCTAATATGCAAGCAGGGTTGAGAAGCTCTCTGTTTATTCTAAATGAGCAATTTTTATTTACGGTGATCTGAGTAAAGAGTGGAGATTCAGAGAAATTTGCCTCTAATATCAGAATTGAGCAGGTACACGAACTCATCCTGCTCATTTTCTTAGAAAAAATTTTGTGGACAGCAAGTGTGAGTTGCATCCTGAGTATTCAGGATGCAATTCTCCTGGCTTCCTACCCTTGTTCTCACACCATCAACCACCATGAAACCTTGACAAGGTTTTTTTCTTGGCAAGCATAACTAGAAGAGCCTCACCAGAAGGGGCCAATCATTTGGAAGGATTTCCATGGTGCCAGATCTCTTTCCAGTACAAAACAGGTTAATAAGTTCTTATCTATGTAAACTCATGAGCTGCACAGTTCTTTGGGTATCTTTAATGAATTTACCCCCAACATATGACATATATATGTCTATTTTACCCGCAAATGTTGGACATCATTGTGTAGTTGCTAACTCATGCCCGACTCGTGACCCCATGGACTGTGTGTAGTTCAGCATGCTTCTCTGTGCGTGGAATTTTTCAGGCAAGAATACTGGAGGGGATCTTCCCAATCCAGGAATCAAATCCACATATCTTGGCTCTCTTGCACTGGCAGGTAGATTATTGTTACAATTAATGAACCAATATTAACACATTATTATTAAAGTCCATACTTTAGTCAGATTTTCTAATAATTTTCACCTAATGCTATGTTATGTTCCAGGAGCCTATCCAGGATACCATATTACATATAGTTGTCATGTGTCCTTGGACTTCTCTTAGCTGTGTGTCAATTTCTCAGACTCTCCCTTTTTTGATGATCTTAACAGTTTTGAGAAGTACTGTCAAGTACATCATAGAAAATTCTTTCATTGGGATTTGTTGGACTTATTATTATTATTAACTTAGGTTAATAATTATTAAATTATTATTATTTTTAAACTTGGGTTATTATTATTAAACTTAGGTTATGTTTTCTTGGGAGGAAGATTACAGAAGTAAAGCGCCATTTTCATCACATTATATCAAGAGTATGTACATCAACAGGACGCATCACTGTTGAGGTTTAACCTCGGTTATCTGTCTGAAGGAGTGGCTGTCATGTTTCTTCATTGTAAAGTTACTGTGATTTCCCTTTCCCTGTTTTAGGGCTTCCCAGGTGGCTCAGTGTTGAAGAGTTTGCCTGCCAATGCAGGAGACACAAGAGATATGGATTCAATCCCTGGATCGGGAAAATCCTCTGAAGTAGGAAACAGCAACCGGTTCCAGTATCCCTGCCTGAAGAATTTCATGGACAGAGGAGCCCGGTGGGCTACAGTCTATGGGGTTTCAAAGAGTTTGACATGACTGAGTGACGAAGCATGCATGTACTCTTCGAAGGGAAGTCTCCATGTGCAAACCAGACTAACAAGTGGGGAGTTATGCATCTTGAAGTCAGAATATATACATAAATCATCTGGAATTCTCCTTAGAGTTGCCTCCTCTCCCCATAGACTTACTCATGTCAATGTATGGCAAAACTAACATGATAATGTAAAGAAAAAAATTAATTAATTAATTTTAAAAAGTGAGATAAAAAAAAGACTTTCAATTTTTATTTTATATCAGCATGAACTCACAGATATTTAGTTTATAATTTGGTTATGATTCAGTGCCACTCTGTTTTGTTGCTGAAATTGTTCTCTTTGGCTACTGGGAGCTCTTTCAGCTGTGTCCCTCTGATATAGTCCCCTCATTAAGCTTTATTTGTTTAGTTTCTGGCCCTGAAGATTCTCCAAGGAACATTGATCCCCTTTTTCTTGGAGAACAATATTAGCCACAATCTGGATTCTGAGTATGTTCACTGCTACTGGGATATTTTTACTTCTAGATCCTTCCAGCTGACAAGAGTAGCAACTATTTGGGTATATATATATATGCATACACTTTTCTATATGTAACATGTATATCTTTATTAAGTAGAACCTGAGTTCATATTGATGTTGCCAATTCTAATTCATTATCACATGGGTCATTCCCTTTATCTGTAATCTCCCCCTTCAATAGTGAGAAACTTGCCTTCCATCCTCTGCCATTTTATATTTAATTGTCCAATAATTGAAAGATGCTTGCTCCTTGGAAGAAAAGTTATGACTAACCTAGACAGCATATTAAAAAGCAGAGATATTACTTTACCAACAAAGGTCCATCTAGTCAAAGCTATGGTTTTTCCAGTAGTTATGTATGGATGTGAGAGTTGGACTATAGAGAAAGCTGAGCACTGAAGAATTGATGGTTTTGAACTGTGGTGTTGGAAAAGACTCTTAAGAACCACTTGGACTGCAAGGAGATCCAACCAGTTCATCCTAAAGGAAATAAGTCCTGAATATTCATTAGAAGGACTGATGCTAAAGCTGAAACTCCAATACTTTGGCCACATGATGTAAAGAACTGACTCATTGGAAAAGACCTTGATGCTTGGAAAGATTGAAGGTGGGAGGAGAAGGGAGTGACAGAGGATGAGATGGTTGGATGGCATCACCAACATGATAGATGTGAGTTTGAGTAGGCTTTGGGAGTTGGTAATGGACAGAGAAGCCTGGCATGCTGCAGTCCAGTGGGTCACAAAGAGTCAGCCATGACTAAGTGGCTGAACTGAACTGATCTGTAACCTCCCAGTCCAGTAGTGAGAAACTTGCCTTCCACCCTCTGCCACCTTATATTTAAATGTTCAATGACATTTATAATATATAAGATGGTGTTAGAATGGTGAACCCTTACCCTCCTGGGAAACAATTTATGAAACAGTATTTGCAAATATCTTCTCCATTCAGTAGGTCTCCTCATTTTATTGAAGGTTTCTTTTACTGTGCAAAAGTTTTCCAGTTTGATGAAGTTGCATTTATTAATTTTTTTATTTTGTTTCCCTTGCTTGAGGAGATATATCCAAAAAATTATCACTAAGTCCAGTGTCCAAGAGCATACTGCTTGTTTTTCCTTCTCAAAATTTATTGGTTCCAGATCTTCTATTTAAGTCTTTTATTTATTTTGTGTTTATTTTTGTGTATGGTGTAAAAAGCTACAGATTTACTTCTAATTTAATTATATTGAGTAAAAATTAGTTTTCCAAAGTGCTTTGTTGACTAAAGTTCTTCTTTAAGTATCTAACTTCTTTATGAAAGGATGGAAAGCGCTCAATTGAATATGTTTTCCTAATGAAATTTATACTTGATCTATACTATTGATATTGCTATATACTAGAAGTTACATTATGCATTATGCCCGACCTCCATACTCAAAAATCAAAAATTTGCTTTTGGGAAAGTTGCCTGCCTTCCATCTCTCATTTTAGCTGAAAAATCTTTATGAAAGTAGATTGACAAAAGTGTTTAATGTAAATAAAATATAGATAAAATGAAGCAAAATTTCCAACATTGGGAGTAAATGAAAAGGACACAGGGAACAAACACAGCCTGAAATATCACATAGAATCAGAATTAAGGCTGATACAAAATGTATACCATGCCAAATTTTTAGTTGCTAGCAATGGAACCTTAATAAACTGTACACTTTCTTTAATCCAGTACTAAAATACAAAGTTAATCAGTTATATATATATATATAGTGGTCAAAAGAGAGAAGAGTTGGAATCAACTGGAAAAGATATAAGTACTGGTGATACTAAGATGATAAAGAAACTTCTCCCAGGAATCTTCATAAAGGGGGGAGGTGGGAGGGGGGGTTCTGGAATGGGAACCCATGTATACCCATGGTGGATTCATGTCAATGTATGGCAAAATCAACATGGTAATGTAAAGAAAAAAATAAATTAATTAAAAAAGAGAGAGAGAGAAAAAATAAAAATAAAAACAAACAAACAAAAAAGAAATAACTTCAACTAAAGTAGCTTTTTCACTGTAATTCTAGCAGCAAGATTCTAACTTTTAATATAGTCTTCCATGTCCTTATGCCAAAGCACAGTCAGTAAAATCGACTCAGTGTATGTAACACATCATGTGAGTCATTGTGTGTATGTTTGGCTAGAGTCTAATGGGGATGGGGTGTGGCAAGTTGGGGCTAATCAAAACAAAGCTGACATCCAGCACCCACCCTTGTGTGTTTGGCCAGCCTAGTGGTCATAAGTGAGAATCTAGCAGAATGGTTCAGGCTAACCTGCTGGCTCAAAGGTAAAGAATCTGCCTGCCAATGCAGGAGACATGGGTTCAATCCATGGTCCAGGAAGATCCCCTGGGGAAGGAAATGGCTACTCACTCCAGTACTCTTACCTGGGAAATCCCATGGACAGAGGGGCCTGGTGGGCTACAGTCCACGGGTTTGCAAAGAGTCAGACACGACTGAGCAACTAAACAACAGCAGCAGAATGGGTGTATAAAGTAGCACTCAAAATTCTCCCTACACCTAGTTTCTTTCAGCTAAATTTTAGTAGATATTTAGTGGCAGTAAGTTCCCAATTGAGTTACTTAAAGTTTAAATTCTGATAGCAGAACTTAACTTCCCTTCTATGACATTCTAATATTGAGAATGACTATTTTACTTTTTGTGCCATTGCTGCATGAATTGTTCAGCCACTGTATTCTCCCTTAATTAGTCTACATTGCAGAATCACATCCCCAGTCCAGTGGCAATGCATCCTTTTCAAAGCAGCTTTAATTTATATGCTATGTTGAACAGTTCCTTCTCTGAACGGCTAGTTAGGTTGGATTTGTGATATGTGAATTTTCTATGATGATAATTAATAAAAAAAGTGAACCTAATGAGTAGCAAATGAGTTCTTGATTATTTTGACAGACATAGAACTTGGTCAAATATTTCTCACTTTACCACGATATTTTTAATTTATGCAACTTGAGACTTTCATAAGGAAGTCATCTTCTCGATTTGAATGACTCACTTTGTATTTAATCATTAAAAAGTTGATATTAATACATCACAGAATTTTCTTCATTCCAATAGCTAAACATCATACTTATTTTCTGACAGGTACACAGCATCTAACAGGAGATTAAACTTGTTGACCTCTAAGTTCCCAATTCACACTGAGAAGCTATTATCCTATGGCCCTTCTGTGTACTTGTTATATTACTTCCTAATCAGAAAATCATAGTGGATAGATTTATTAATGGCATGGAGACCAAAAACTTTGCCCTGCTCCCCAGTTGGCATTGTCTTTCATCAAGAAATCATATTCCTTCCCCACATAACCAGTTCTTCTAACTCTTTTCTTCTGACAGATCAAATCTTACCTCCTTCTTTTCCTCTTCTTCCCTCTCTCCCTCTGCTCCTCCTCCTTTTCCTGATCCTCATTCTCTCCTCCTTCCAATTCTTGAAATGCAGGAACACAGCCTCTGTTACCTTGCTGGCCAGTATTTTACAGGCAATGAAGTTCTACAACTTGTCCATTGACCTTTGTCTCCTGTTCTACAATAAGCCTCAGGGTTGTAAACCCACATTCTTTTTGCTTTAATTCCTTAACTTCATCCTGGCCAAAACAGGGATGAAAATCAGAATCCTGACTTCACCTAGGGACAGACAGCTCAATGCTAGGGAGAAAAAACAAAACAAAGCAAAAAAAAAAAAATTTTATAATGAATAATGCGACTAAGCTGATTAGCTTTAGAAGATGAACACAGAAGCCATCAACTTATTTACCATGTCTTTTGTAAACCCTGAGCCAAGTGTCTTTCCACGACTTGATGACAGCAACACCAAATGATTTGGGGATCAAACTCAGGTCAACAGAACCTTAGGAACTGACGGTCACTTATACGCTTGTTCTCTTTCTATATACACTCTGTGTTGACTCTGCCTCTTGCCATTGATATCAAGGATGTGTAGGCTGTCTGAACATAGAGATTCCTCTAACGTAGGGTCCCCAACCTTTGAGGTCTAATGCCTGATGATGTCCGGTGAAGCTGATGTAATAATCATAAAGTGCACAATAAATGTAATGCATTTGAAACGCCATGAAACCTTTCCCCCAACCCCGCTTCATGGCAAGACTGCTTTTCACTAAACTGGTCTTTGGTGCCAAAGAGGGATTTGAAATGTGTCATTCATGGGATTATTGGGGCGGGGGGGGGGGAATCTTTTTTTTTTTTGCCATTGTCAGTGTTTCAATTGCTTTCTGTTGATTTTTGTTAAAGTCCTCGATCCTTTTCTCTTCAATATCTGTAGTCTTTCAGGGACACTCAAACATTTCTTCAAGATCCTTCTAAAAGCCCCAGAAGGTCTCATGCAGTGTCTCAAAAATCTCTCAAGAAACAGCATGAGCTTTCTTTGCCTGAGGTCAAACTCTCCAGCACTGCAGACTGAGATCAGAGCTACTCCTCTCTGAGCGGCTCAGAATGTCCCTATTTCAGATGCCCAAAGATGGCAACATTTTGATTTTTTGAGGTAAAGATGCACCTGACATTCTTTATGTCCTTTTTATTAAGTTTTGCTTATATGTTCCAAATAGATTTATGATTTTCCAAGTTCTCCTTGACTTTAAGTACTACACTGCATGCTTTCTAACTTGATAAAGATTACTTACTAACAGAGTCCATCCTAACAGCAGATGTAATCTGAGTGTGATTTGAAGAGATCATAGGCAGGTCTCCCTGAACCTGAATTACTACCACATGCTTTCTCTCCATCAATGTTGTTGTTTTATTGTGATGGTTTGAAAAGCTTTTCAATCTTTCAGAGGTGTTTTATGTAACACAGACACACTCAGAAGGAATCTTACCTTGTGTTTTCATTATATCATGGTTGACTCAAAGTGGTTTCAGAATAAAATATGAACAATCCAAGTTCTTTTGATTAAAAGGAGAAGCATATCATGAAACGGAAATGGGTGCTATCACAGCAGGTTTTGGAGAGCCAAGAAATCTTTGCAACTCCATTTTTTTCTGTGAAACAATTTCCCTTTCTATATAATTTTTCTGTTGTCCATGTTTGTTCTGCTTTGTTAATATTTTGACCTGGGTAAATCACACATTTCTTGAAGACCTGCCATGATATTCTTAACTTGGTTTGGATAGGGAATAGCACATTTAACTGTATTTTTTTCCCCCTCTTACTTGTAAGAAAGAAAGAGGTGATGTAAAACAATGTGACCATATCTATTTAATCAAGTCAATTTACATATTTACATTCCTAGATTTGTAAAAGTTGGTATGTAGAGAAGTCATCCTTTGGTGACACAGAAATTTCATTTACTAAAGAAAATTTAAAATATTTTTCTTGGATATCTTTTATTGAGGAAGAAAAATAAAAAATTCTAGTTAACTGATATTTTCCTATTTGTGTGTGTGTGTGTGCTTGTATGTGTGTTTCTGTGTGTTTCACCAGTGTCAGACACATAGTACATATATATATCAAGAAACTGACAAAGCCATACTTTCATAAACTTGAAATAGATGACTACACTTCCACCAGTTGCAGATAAAATGTAAAACCATATACACATATATATATTTTTTCTAAGATATACATATTTCTGGTTAATTTTTTAAAAAAACACATAAGCACTGTTTTTTAAGTACTGATGTTTGTTCCTGATATCCCTTTCCCAAAATGCTGAAAGAAATAATGTATTAAAATATTTCGAAAAATTATCTCACATTTCTTAGTAAGAATTTTTCTGTGCATTTGCTACTATTTCAGTGTTTTATATTCTGGACATGATCACTAAACTTAGTCAATCCACTTTGATAAATGGTCATTCACAGAAGTTGCTACTTTCTGTAAATGTTATCATCTGATTCAATTTTGTCACCTTATCCAACTTCTCAAAACTGTTTTATTTCCTGTCAGATCTTTAGTCATCTTGAATCTTGAGTAAAGTAGGTTGTCAAAATATCAAATCCTCCTTTCCATCCTTTTTTATTTTTATTCTCTGGCAGCTTCTGGTAAATGAAGGGATTGGTTTTAGATGGGTGAGGTTTGCTTGCTTTGAAAATGAGAATTTTTGTGCAGATAATGTACTCATTTTCATTGAAATAACAGCAATTGAAACACTGGACAACATACTGGAAGATAAAATGATAGCAGTGTATTATATGGAAATAAATTCACTTTATTATGTGGAAATAAATACACTAAAGAAAGCTGAGTGCTGAAGAATTGATGCTTTTAAACCGTGGTGTTGGAGAAGACTCCTGAGAGTCCCTTGGACTGCAAGGAGATCCAACCAGTCTATCCTAAAGGAAATCAGTCCTGAATATTCATTGGAAGGACTGACGCTGAAGCTGAAACTCCAATACTTTGGCCTGATGCGAAGAGCCGACTCATTTGAAAGGACCCTGATGCTGGGAAAGATTGAAGGTGGGAGGAGAAGTGGACGACAGAGGATGAGATGGTTGGATGGCATCACCAACTCGATAAACATGAGTTTAAGTCAACTCTGGGAGTTGGTGATGGAGGGGGAAGCCTGGTGTGCTGCAGTCCATGGGGTCGCAAAGAGTTGAACATGACTGAGCAACTGAACTGAAATGAAATTCACTGTGAAAACTAGAATCCATTTGCCCAAGCCATGGTCTCACTAAAGTAGTATTTCAAGATGTGTTTAATTACTGGTGCCATGGTTTATACCTCTGAGTTATTTATGCACTGTAGGCATGTAAAAGTAATGAGGGCTAAGAGTTCACTTTAGATAAAGTACCAGAGCTGAAACAAATGGGCAGGAGTCGCTTTATGTACAGCTGATCTGTTTTCTTTTTCCTACTTGCATCAGATGAGCATAGACTTCAGGCAATAGTACAATGCACGTCGTGTGCATCAAGCACTTAATAGTGCTTGATTTTGACAAGAATCTTGTCTCAATTCTGAGTCTAATCGAATGTGTTATAAATATATCATATATATTATCTGTATTTACATACAATATATATTTATTATAACAAACTTAATTCAATGTAATTAGCTAGTTACTAACTGCGATATTGTGATTTCTATGAACTGTAACTTCTGGCCATTCAGATGACTTAAATTATTATCTCATATATATTTGGTCTTCATCCACAGTTTCTGGCTCATAGCTTCCCAAGTTCCTGAATTTTCTGAGTGATAAGAGCAATGGGAGAAATTTTAGCTGCAATATTTGGTCTCTTGATGCTTTAGACCCATGAAGGTAAAATGGGTGTCTTGTTACTCACAGTAAGCCCCTTTCACTGCAACTGGGTTTAAGTTAACATGGTTAGGTGCTTTGGAAAGCACCTAAGGAAGGAGCTGGTTGCCAAAAAAAAATTACTCTTAGATTTCTGGGGAGGAGAGTGGGGACCAGAGGTTGAATTAATCACCAGTGACCCATGAGTTAATCAAACATTCCTATGTAATGAATGAAGTCTTCATAAAACTCCAAAAAAGCCTCCATAAAAAAAGGACAGGTTCGAAGAGTTTTCAGGTTGGGGAACCAAACCCCTTCACATACTACAGTCCTGGGCTGCAAACTTTATGAGGACAGAAGCTCATTTTAGCAGTCTTACTCTATGTGTCTCTTCATCTGGCTAACCTTTTCAATAAATTGGTAATCTACTGAGTAGATGGCTTCCCTGCGTTCTATGAGCCTCTCTGGCAAACTGAACCCAGGCAGACGCTCCTGAGAGCCTCCAATCTGTAGCCTCATGGTCAGAAACATGATTGACAACCTGGGCTTCCAACTGATCTCTGAAGTGGAAGGCAGTCTTGTTGGAGAGAGCCCTTCACCTGGGAAATCTGATGCCATCTCATGGTTAACAGTGTCAGAATTGAGCTGAATTGTATTGATGGCATCAGAGCTTCCCTGGTGGCTCAGATGGTAAAAAATCTGCCTGCAATGCAGGAGACCCAGGTTTGATCCCTGGGCTGGGAAGATCCCCTGGAGAAGGGAATGGAAACCCATTCCAGTATTTTTGACTGGAGAATTCCAGGGTGAGTGGAGTCTGGTGGGCTCCATGGACTCCATGGGGTCAGGAAAGAACACAGAGGGGACAGGAGTAACAGAATGTACTGTCAGACGTATTCTTTAAAGTATATTTTATGATCAGAAAAATGCTTCTTGCCAATAAAGGGTATGTCCTCTGAAATTTAAGATTCAATTTTGATTACAAGATAAAAAATTGTTTATATTTTATTTTATTGGACATTTATACATAATCATTTCCCATTAAGTAACTATTTGGTGAATTTGAATAAAGAAACTTGATTGCACTGAGTTTTAACCAATGAGGAAGACTTAAAGGTTTCTGCTACTTTTCTCATCTTTCTACCTGTTAAATTCTAAAACACTTTCTATTGGTTATAAACTATACCATAGTATATAATAATTTTTCATTATAATCATTGGATTTCTATATTTATACTCTCCTATTCCTTCTTCATATATTTTCTACATATAATCTCACATATATACATCTCAGGGTCTATCCCTTAATATTTACATTCAATATCAACTGATTGAAAATTTGATTCAATTTTAATGTTTAACCTATATCCATGCCTTTTAACTCTCTCTCATTATAGCGAGTCTTTATTTAATTCATTCTCTTGTATCTATCTCTACTTTCAAGTCTCTGCTGAGATGCCAAATACATCTTCCTCCTACTCACCTATGACATACTCAATACCTCAAATTAATACTTTTCTGTTTATTTCTTCAGTGATTTTTGCAATATGGCCTCAATTCACTATCTGCAATTACAGTCCAATCATCTGTCATCCTATGCTCTAGTCCAGATGGAATTCACTGAACTATCAGATGTATAAAATTCATCTCAGGCAGGATAATGATGAATTATAGGATGAGCAGAGGGAAGAAGGGAATGGAGTACCATGGGGTGAGTCAGTTTTGAGCAATGAGAGGATAAAAACTATTTCAAAAAAATTCAGTATATAAAAAGTTACTCTGAACCGACAGCTTACTTACCCTACACTCGTCTGCAAACTTATCTGCCCCTTGAAAACTGACTCATGGTTTGACATCTTTAACAATGCTACCCAGATCAGAGTTTGTTTGTTCGTTTGTTTTTTCCACTTAAAAAATCTTATGATGCTAGTCCCACCATCACTCGACCCTATATTCTAGCTCCCTGTAATATTAAGCTAGTCTTTGCGGGCTTCTTCTTCCAGGTTTATCTGTGCTGAGAGTCTGCTTTAACTCTACCCTCCAACACAGCCAAAGTTGAGCTCTGCCTCATCCAACGGCAAGTACTGTCACTAAGCTGATACACACTGATTATCAGTTCCACTGATTATCTAATTGTGATTCACTTACAACACTTTCATTTATTCTCTTTCTCCTGAAACTTTCTACTCTTTTGGTTTCTGATTTATTTAAATTTTCTTAATTCTTTTCTCTTTTCTATTTTCTTGCTGTTTGTCTCCTTATCTCCCTCTTCCTTCCTCTTAAATGTTAGTGCCTCTTTTCTTTCTGGGGCTTCCCTAGTAGCTCAGCTGGTAAAGAATCTGCCTGCAATGCAGGAGAGCCTGGTTTGATTCCCGGATCAGGAAGATCTGCTGGAGAAGGAATAGGCTACCCACTCCAGTATTCTGGCCTGGAGAGTTCCATGACTTTTACTCATTTCATTTAGCTTTCTAAAGTCTGCCTTCACTCTCTAAATATTTTTTTATGGATGAGTTAATCCAATCTCAAGGATGCAAATATCACTTGTGGGTTTCTTTATGTTTTCTAATGTCTTGTGTATCCACATTATCTAGATCAAACCCTTCCCTCCAAACCACTGAAAATGCTTTTGTCACGGTTGCCAGCACCTTCTGTGTTGCTAAATGCAGCAGCTTATTTTCTGTTCTCATCTTTCTGGGTCTTATAGTAGCATTTTCACTCATTGGGTTTATCCTTTTTTTTTTTGGAAACACTGTTCTCTGGTTTTCTTTTGGCTTTCATCCTTTTAAGCTGATAACTACAATTCAACTTTCTTTTCTAGTTGCTCTTCCTGTGCTCTATAAATTGGGCATGCTTCAGGCATTTTTTTCCTGAGTCCTCTTTCCTTGCCTATATGAACTGCCCTTTTTACTGATCTCCTTCTGTCTCATGGCCTTCAATATCATATTCTAATGATATTCTGAGGTAAGGTATTAAATGTGGAGCCAGAGAAGAGATCAGAAGTGAAGAAATAAATAGATAGATAGAAAATGATCTTCTAGTTATTTATCTTTCAGACATGCTGGAATCTAACCCATATTTCCTTTACTCTCTAATCTTGGCTTTTCACCACCACAGTTAATGGACCTACTATTACCCTCACAGATATCCAAGCCAAAAGATTCATTCTTGGCTCAGCTCTTTCCTTCTCCTCTTGTATTCATCATCAGGTCCTCTCAGCTCAAGTTCCAAATATATATCTTGAATATTTTCATTTATTTCTATCACATGGTCATTGCCTTGAGCAAAGCCACCACTGTCTCTTGTTTGGTGCAGGAGACAACACTGCTTTTCATCAATATCCATTTCTCTAACCTGGGTGAGAATTATACATCCCCGCCCTACTGAGGGCAGGTTTCCTCATATGGTTGGTTTAGCAAATGAAATGTGAGCAGAGGTGAGACTTGCCACTCTCTAGTAGAAGTTTTAAGAGCTAATGTTGCTTTACTCTGTCTTTTTCACTTTCAAATCAGTCACTGACAATGTATCAAGAGAATGTATGCTTCATCAGCCTGGACTCCAGCCCAAGGATGATGTCTCTGTACACAGAAATCTTTGTACCCAACAACCCACAACAGAAATGCTGTGTGAGTGAAAAGTAAACCTTTGTTGCCATGAGTCGCTGATACATTGGCGGTGTTTGCTATCACGGGATCAGCTATACTGTCCTAACCAGTACAGCCGGCTCGAGGCAATGTGCCTTCACCTGAAATTCTTGCTTTTCATATCCCCCACCAGTCAGACCCCTTACTACAGTGAGTGTCATCTTTCGAATTAACACTAAACCTTAACCCCTTCTCCCCCACTGTCTTTTCCTATCCCCTAGAATAATATCGAAAGTCCTTGGCATGGCCTCATGGTCCTAAAGAGACTGGACTCTGCCAGTCTCTCAGATTTCCTTTCATACCTCTCTAAGCTTATTCTCCATGAGCTATGCTGGTCTTCATTTTATCCCTGGATATCTTAAAGGTCTCAATTAATGGGGAAGTAATGACTGTTCTATTCTTGGTCTTGGTTCTTCACATAGCTTGTCAAGTTCTCATTTTCCAGGGATTGCTTATCCCCCTAATGTCAGTTCTCCCATTTCAGTAACCATCTCATCTATTGCAGATCCCTTTGGCCTTCTCTTTCCCTCACACAGCAGTTCAGATTTTCTGTGCAGTTCTGAAGGTAACATGAAATATAGATGACAAAATTTCAACTTGTACAGTTCCTTGCATTTTTCTCTATTAAGTTCCTAGGGGCTGTGGACCACAACTTTTCATCTCTGTATCTCTCTAATACCCAGGACAGTACAATAGACCACATACAGTAGGTGATAAATAAATGATTTGTTGAAGTGAGTTACATATCTCTATACTTCCTTCCATCCTAAACTATTTTTGAATAGATTAAGGATAAAAACAGATAAGACTGATAAGTGAAACTCTACAACAATTTTTGTCCTTGTGTAAATAAATGTCATAAACAAAATTGTCTTCACTCCTGTCCAAACACACCAAGTGTCCTGTAATTACTGCCCAATTCATATCATAATTCAAGTGCTGGTTTTATGCAACCTGATCAATGGTGCAGTTTTCTAAAATAGGAAAGAATTTTTTTAATTTTTCATATTATAGTTACATTTTATTTTTGCCAAAGTAGTACATGCAGGTGAAAAGATATTTATAAAAAACACAGAAAAACTTATAATTTAAAGCACCACAAGTTCATTTCATTTTTTCCCATTCTCAGGCCTATTCCCAGATTAAAACTTTTTAAAATTACTTCTACCTTTATTTTATTTGCTGGGTACATTCATAATTAATATAGAAGAAGTGTGAGGTACTAAATAATCATCTTTCATAAAGGAAGTGGAAGTCACATCTTCCTATCAGTGCAGAATACAAATAAATTGTTATAGATGTATTACTCATATTGAACTTTTCACTAGCTCAGTTTATAAATATTCTGAGAGGAAAGCAATGTAATGAATAAAAAAGTCATACAAAATAATAGAAAAAGATAAATACAATGAAATACTATCATTCCAATGCTGAAGGCTTGAGATAAGAACAACTTTGGAAATGAAAAACAAATTTTAATAATTGGGAAGTTCAAAAGAGATGTAGTTCCCTTCTCTACACAAATGTTTTAAAGAAGCTTCTTTCTTTCTGTCTGGGAACCTTTAACTTTACATATATTATCTCATTTAATATATGCCAAGAAATTGGTATGAATATATCAAATGATGAGGTACATAATTATGCAAATAAAAAAAAACAAATTCAGAGTCATTCAGTGACTAAGGTAACCCAGGACATCATAAAACCTCAGTATTATGACTTTGGGTCCAACATTCTTCCATTATAAGAGTATTGGCTCGGAGCTCTGGGATATTAAAATTGGAATGCATATTATCACCTTTCAAAATTTTTATCATTTTACTGGCTAATCTAGTAATTGGAACTTTGGTTGGTTGGCATTAAAATATGACTTAATTTGTCCTACTGGAAAAGCTGCAATTTTATTCATTTGTTTTCTCCTTACTGATATGACTTATACAGGTAGTTTTCTCAATCTCAACCAACTTTCAATTTAAAAAAGGAAAAAGAATCAGAAAACCAATTTTGTATTTTATAGATTACATCTGATATTCAAGAGATTGTGAAAGAGAAGAAATGTGAATGTAGAGGCTCTTCCTTTAACTGGACAATTCAAACCTACCGTGTCCATAACTCAATCTGAATATGTTCTTTTGTTCTATTCTCCTAGTGTGTAGACTTCATAGCTAAATAAATTTTCCTGTTTTAGTTTAGATATTATTTAAAACTTTGGTCTTTATGCAGTTCTAGAAATTCAATGTAAGTAGCAAAAAACAAGGACGAGTTTAAAATCTTACAAATTCAGTCATGGAAAAAAATAGTGGATGAAACTTTCTACACTATTTCATATATTATAAAGACTAAAGGTTACTGCCAAACTCTGTACCTATATTTACATAAATATAACATTTCTTGAAATATAAGAAAACTGGTATTCTAAATTGAGCTCTCTCCTAATTGCTTTTTTTATAAAACCATCCATCAGATATGATAAAAAGAATATACAAAAATTTTCTTTACTTAAAAGCAAATGATAGCCACAGTAAATTTACATAAGTAAGTTTAACTTTCTAATAAATTTAGTAGTTTACATATTTTCAATTATGTTTACTACAATCAAGAGCTTTGAGAAATACAAAACAGATTGCTATATATCCTTGCTGGGTCTCCTAAAACAGAAAAATCTACTTTCTTTCCTCTTATATCTGTACTTAAAATTCACTTTGACTCCCTCATACTATGAAGTACCTGCTGGCTAGTCTAGAACCCACAACACTCTCTGTTCAGACATTTGCACTCAGCAGTTCTTATATTCTCACCTGTGAAATGTTTTGAGTAGCTATGTGAGTGTGAAAATCACTTAGTCATGTCTTAGTATTTGCGACTCCATGGCCATGCTCCTCTGTCCATGGAATTCTCCAGGCAAGAATACTGAAGTGGGTTGCCATTCCCTTCTCCAAGGGATCTTCCTGAGCCAGAGATTGAACCTGGGTCTCCTGCATTGCAGGGAGACTACCATCTGAGCCACCAGGGAAGCTTATAGGATGTTTCATAAATTCATCATATTAAGCTCTGATGTCCCAATTGAAACACAAATGTCTTGAGACCACTATTTTGTAATCTGTCAGAACCCATCAAAATCCCTCTCAAAGAGGTGATAAGTGATTAATTTGCTTCAAAAGAGCTAGAATACTTAAATGATAACTCCCCATATCACAAAATAATGTTTTCTCCATGTAATTTGTTTCATTAAAAAAAAGATGGTAGATTTGAAATCAAGTTCTTTAAAATACCATTTATAAAAGGCCAGATACAACTTTCTTTTAAAAAATGCTTGAGAAATTATTTTATCTTTATGCAACTATTTTTAAATCATCTTTCTTTTATATGGTGACAATTTTCCCTAACAATCTACCTTTTTATATAAAAAAGCACACTTTTAAAGTATTTTAATGTTGACCTCCTCAACACCTGTCTTCAAACCTACTTATTATCTATGCTACTTCCCTATCACCACAACAACTTTCTCCTTTTCCAGGACACTACCCACTTTCAAAAGTAATTAATTGACATCATATCTTTTACATAAGCAATATAATTAATATAAAACCCTATAATCAGTGACCAATACATAGTAAAAACTAATAAATGATTTAAAAAATCATTAAGTTCTACCCATAACCTGACTGCTTAATTTCTTTTCCAAAACAATAAACTTCAGAATACTGTCCAGAGTGATCAATTATTTTTTCTTCAAAAAAAATTAGAATAAGTAAAAACAACTTAATAATAATAATACCTAGTTTTTTGTTTACAATTCCTCATCCCTAGCATATTTAACCTAAATTATACTTTTAAAGAAATGATCATTCTTTCATTTGAGGATGTAGAAAAAAGAGATACATCTTTAAAACATTATACTTCCTCTTGCAATCAAATATAATTCTATGTGCATTCAGTATAGAACATATCTCCATTTTATCTTAGTGGATTCAGTAAGTGGATGAGAGCCATTGTTTAAATACTGTTAAGAACACTAATGCTGTATTAATCAGTTGTGCATTTATTTTGTCCTTTAAAATGAAAGATCAATTAACTGAAGCAGTAATATCATATTCTAAACTGTGTTCCAACTGAGAGATGCTGAAATAATTCATTTCTATCGAGTATTGTGTTCATCCTTCTTGAATTGTCAAGTAGATATGATGAGCTATATATCAAAGATACACCAACATGCTCTTTTTGACAGGTATTTGAAAAGATTTCTTTCTTTAGGAAAAGAATAAAGATATCTGATATCTAGAGCTTGGTTTTCTACAATTCCTCCTTTTATTAGCAATGTCTAAAGAGACAATTTATAAAAGTCTGTTTTGACCGACAACATTATTCATTTTGAGGCTGGGGTGACAACCAGGTAAGCATGCCAATGGGTTCTTAGATAATTGAGGGCAGTTTAGGGTCCTCCTTTAATATGATAGATTCTCTGTACACAGGTAAGAAATAAAATTCTGAAAAACACAGCACTCAGATACCTTTGCTTAGCATGAATCGATCACATTGCTGCTTTGGTTGTGAATGTGGCTGGGGTTCCTGAAGTTGTTTAGCTTTATTTTATTTTAAATTCATCAGTGGTATTGATAGGAAAAAACAAACAAACAAACAAACAAAAACACTTTTCAAGGAATCAGAAAAAATAAATTCAGTACCCAGTTGTCAACCATCTGGCCTGAGTCCTCTGTGTACTCCTTTTAAAATATTTTGGACTTTAACTTCCAGTTAGACTGTAGGAAAATGCAGAAAGCAAAATTTTTTTGTCACACAATAACAGCAACAGAAAACCCAGAAAAACAAAAATCATACTTTTATAGTGGGATAGCAAAGAACATCTTGTTCCATCTTTCTAAGGGTGCCTATCAAACTGATGACTTGTTCGCTAAAACTGACTGCTCAGTGACAAACTGCAATGTTTTAGCAGTCCTATTAAGAGGTTAGAGAATTCTATTGTGTGTTTGCTCAGTTGCTAAGTCACATCTGACTCTTTGAGACCCAATGGAATATAGCCTGCTAGATGCCTCTGACAATATAATTCCCCAGGCAAAAATACTGGAGTGGATTGCCATTTCTTTCTTCAGAGGATCTTCCTGACCCAGGGATGGAACCCACATCTCCTGCACTGCAGGCCGATTCTTTATCATAGAGCCAGCTGGGAAGCACAGTGAATTCTATTAATAAACTGTTTTATGGCTTGATAACCCACAATACATTATAAATTTTCCCATATTGTAAAACACTATATATATTATATATATATATATATTTTTTTTTTTTTTTTTCTGAGAGCAAAGTATACAGAGCAGCCCACTGACCAAAAATATAAGGATAGTCACCTGAAGGGAAAGGCAGGATGCAGCCGCTTAACCAGGAAGCCACAGCTGCTCACTAATGAGAGAATTCAGCCACGGTGGTTAAAAAATAAGGCGGGGCACCTGTAAACTAGTACAAGATAAAGGAAGACCAGAAGCCAAAGAAGCAGCAGAATTTGGAAATCCCCTCAGGCTTAGACTCAACCAAAGTTACAGTCTCAAAAGCCAATGTGGTGAGAGAGATGACTTTTTATCAGAAAACAAATAAGCCAGAAGACATTGGAGTAACTGGTAAAAGTGCCTAGGGGAATTAAAATTCAGCGGATGCAGAATTCTTTATCCAGTAAAACTATGACTTCAAAAAGAAGCTGAAAGAATTTTCTAAATGAAATAAAAATTGAGATATTTCCCAGTAGACTCTTTAAAGGAAGTTTTTTAAGGAAGTTTTTCTCCCTTTGCCAAAAGAAATATTATGTTACTATACAGAAACTAGAATCTACACACACATATAGATAAACAAAAATTAAATAAAAGTAAAAGCTATTATTTCAGTTCAGTTCAGTCGATTAGTTGTGCCTGACTCTGCGATCCCATGGACTGTAGCAAGCCAGGCTTCCCTGTCCATCGCCAACTCCTGGAGCTTATTCAAACTCATGTTCATAGAGTTGGTGATGCCATACAACCATCTCATCCTCTGTTGTCTCCTTCTCCCGCCTAAAATCTTTCCCAGCATCAGGGTCTTTTCAAATGAATCTTTTCTTGATATCATGTGGCCAAAGTATTGGAGTTTCAGCTTCAGCATCAGTCCTTGCAATGAATATTCAGGACTGATTTCCTTTAGGGTTGACTGGTTTTATCTCCTTGCATTCAAACAGACTCTCAAAAGTCTTCTCCAACACCACAGTTCAAAGCCACTTGGGTGCTCAGCTTTCTTTATAGTCCAACTCTCACATCCATGCATGACTACTGGAAAAACCATAGCCTTGACTAGATGGACCTTTGTTGGCAAAGTAATGTCTCTGCTTTTTAATATACTGTCTAGATTGGTCACAGTTTTTCTTCCAAGAAGTAAGCATCTTTCAATTATTTGGCTGCAGTCAACATCTTCAGTGAGTTTGGAGCCCCCCTAAAACAGAGTCTCTCGCTGTTTCCATTGTTTCCCCATCTATTTGCCATGAAGTGGTGGAACCAGATGCCATGATCTTAGTTTTCTGAATGTTGATGTTTAAACAAATTTTTTCACTCCCCTCTTCCACTTTCATAAAGAGGTTTGTTAGTTATTCTTTGCTTTCATAAGGGTGGTGTCATCTGCAGATCTGAGGTTATTGATATTTCTCCAGGTGATCTTGATTCCAGCCTGTACTTTATCCAGCCCAGCATTTTGTATGATGTACTCTGCATATAAGTTAAATAAGCAGGGTGACAATATACAGCCTTGACGTACTCCTTTCCTGATTTGGAACCAGTCTGTTGTTCCATGTCCAGTTCTAACTGTTGCTTCTTGACCTGCAAACAGATTCCTCAGGATGCATGCAGTCAGGTGATCTGGTATTCTCATCTCTTTAAGAATTTTCCAGTTTGTGGTGATCCACACAGTCAAAGGCTTTGGCATAGTCCATAAAGCAGAAATCGATGTTTTTCTGGAAGTCTCCTACTTTTTTGATGAGTCAATGGATGTTGGAAATTTGATCTCTGGTTCCTCTGCCTTTTCTTAATCCGGCTTGAACATCTGAAAGTTCACAGTTCAGGTACTGTTGAAGCCTGGCTTGGAGAATTTTGTGAATTACTTTGCTATTGTGTGAGATGAGTGCAATTGTGTGGTCATATGAGCATTCTTTGGCATTGCCTTTCTTTGGGATTGGAATGGGAACTGACCTTTTCCGGTCCTATGGCCACTGCTGAGTTTTCCAATTTTGCTGACATACTGAGTGCAACACTTTCACAGCATCATCTTTTAAGATCTGAAATAGCTCAACGGGTATTCCATCACCTCCACTAGCTTTGTTCGTAGTGATACTTCCTAAGGCCCACGTTACTTCACATTCCAGAATGTCTGATGCTAGGTGAGTGATCACACCACCGTGATTTTCTGGGTCATGAAGATCTTTTTTGTATAGTTCTTTCATGTATTCTTGCCACCTCCTCTTAATATCTTCTGCTTCTATTAGGTCCATACCCTTCTGTCCTTTATTGTGTCTATCTTTGCATGAAATTTAAAAAAAGTGAGTTCGCTCAATTGTGTCCAACTCTTTGGGACCCCATGAACTGTAGCCTACCAGGATCCTCCGTCCATGGGATTTTCCAAACAAGAGTATTAGAGTGGGTTGCCATTTCCTTCTCCAGGGGATCTTCCCACCTCAGGGATCGAACCTGGGTCTCCAGCATTGTTGGCAGATGCTTTACTGTCTAAGCCACCAGGGAAGTCAGTCCCTTGCATGAAATATTCCCCTGTTATCTCTAATTTTCTTGAAGAAATCTCTAATCTTTCCCATTCTATTGTTTTCCTCTATTTCTTTGCACTGATCACTGAGGAAGACTTTCTTATCTCTCCTTGCTAATCTTTGGAACTCTGCATTCAAGTGGGTATATCTTTCCTTTTCTCTTTCACCTTTCATATCTTTTCTTTTCTTAGCTATTTGTAAGGCTTCCTCAGACAACCATTTTGTCTTTTTGCATTTCTTTTTACTGGGGATGGTCTTGATCATTGACTTCTGTACAATGTCATGAACCTCTGTCCATAGTTCTTCAGGTACTCTATCAGAATAATCCTTTGATTCAATTTGTCACTTCCACTGTATAATCATGAGGGATTTGATTTAGGTCATACCTGAATGGTCTAGTGGTTTTCTCTACTTTCTTCAATTTAAGGTATTATTTATTTGATCTAAAGAAACCTATCTAAACAAAACAGCAGTTTGCTATGGGTTACAGCATGGAAAAAAAATGTATAGCAACAATAGCATAAAAGACACGAGGAAGGAATTAAAAATATAGTGTAGTGAGAAGTTCACAATACATGTGAATTTATATAATAGTATTTGATGGTATATTTTGATTAGTTAAAGATTTCTATCAATAACTCTAGCATAAATATTGTTAAAAAAATCTGGTAATAATGAATAGAAGATAAAATAGAAGATAAAGTTGATCATAATAGTAAATTAACTTCAGAGCAGTTAGAAAAGGGTAATATAAAAAAAACAAATGGAACATGTAGAAAGTAGCTAGAAAAATGCTAAATTTTTAATTTAATCTCTCCAATAATAACTTTAAATGTAAAGGCTCTGTGTAGCAATTAAACAGCAGAGACTGCAGAACTGTAGCAAAAAAGAAAAAAAAAGATCCCACTATATGTCACCCACAAAAGCACATTAAATTTAGATATAGATCACGGATGCTGGTAAACTTTTAGACACATGATCCAGGTAAAAGAGGATTAGACAAAAATGTCTAACAGCAGTATTGAAAAAAGACATCATCAAACCACATAGATATGAAAAAGAAAATAAGAGAATACTCCAGAAAGAATTGTCATAAAGTTTGACAGAAAGGACCAATCCCTTGAGAAAATTACCAAAACCTACTCAGGCAGAAATAAAGCTGGATAATCTTATACCTATCACAAAAATTAAATTCATAATTTAAAACTTTCTGAAAATTAAAGTGCTAACATAGTTTATCAAGACAATGTTTAAAAAAATATTTAAAGAAAACAGGACAATCTTTAGTTCTACTCAGATGGACGGAACTGGAGCCTATTATCCAGAGTGAAGTAAGCCAGAAGGAAAAACAACAATACAGTATACTAATGCATATATATGGAATTTAGAAAGATGGTAACGAGAACTCTGCATGTGAGACAGCAAAAGAAATGCAGATGTATAGAACAGACACGTGGACTCTGTGGATGAGGGCAAGTGTGGGATGATATGGGAGAATGGCATTGAAACATGTTAATTATCATATGTGAACCCAATCACCAGCGCAGGGCTGATGCTCGGGGCTGGTGCACGGAGATGACCCAGGGGGAGGGAATCGGGAGGGAGGAGGGAGGAGGGTTCTGGAGGGGGAACATGTGTATACCCATGGCGGTTTCATGTCAATGTATGGCAAAACCAACACAATAAAGTAAAGAAAATTAAAAAAAAAAAAATAAAGAAAACAGGAAAATCTCTAGTCCGTTTCAGAAAACAAGAGAGGGAATATTTTTAAAACATTATGAAGATATCATTAAAACTAGACTAAAACATTAGAAGAAAAGAAAATTATAGACCAATATCCTTCATGAATATGGATGTGCGTGCGCACGTCCTGCCCTTAGTTTTGTCTGACTCTTTGTGACCCTCATGAACTGTAGCCCATCAAGCTAGGCTCCTCTGACCATTGAATTTTACAGGATAGAAAAATCATAAACAGTATAATACTGAATTCAATCCTATTATAGTCCTATGTCCATAAGGTTGCCAAAGTAGTTTTTAATGGATATCTGGATAGTCCACTATCTCTTCAGCCTCTCAATTATCAGTAGCCTTTCAGGTTACCACTAAAGATGATCAATTTGCTCTATGAGGGGCCACCTAAGAATAAATATTTCCATGGTTTATATATGGGATAGAGCACCTCACTTTTCATTCCACTCTTCCCTCAATTAATAACTATTAGAACCAAGTAATATTTTCTTTTACATTCATTACATAAGTTTATCTTTGCACTGATTATATTTAAAAACACCACTAAAAGCTGTCATTTTATGAAAGAATGTCATGTTGAAAACTCAGTTCAGTTCAGTCACTCAGTCATGTCCAGCTCTTTGTGACCCCATAGACTGCAGCATGCCAGGCTTCCCTGTCCATCACTAACTCTCACAGCCTACTAAAACTCACGTCCATTACATCAGCGATGCAATCCAACCATCTCATCCTCTGTTGTCCCCCTCTCCTCCCACCTTCAAACATTCCCAGCATCAGGGTCTTTTCCACTGAGTTGATTCTTCATATCAGGTGGCCAAAGCACTGGAGTTTCAGCTGCAGCATCAGTTCTTTCAGTGAATATTCATGACTGATTTCCTTTAGGATGCACTGGTTAGGTTTCCTTGCAGTCCAAGGGACTCTCAAGAGTCTTCTCCAACACCACAGTTCAAAAGCATCAATTCTTCAGTGCTCAGCTCTCTTTATATTCCAACTCTCATATCCATACATGACTACTGGAAAAAACCATAGCTTTGACTAGACAGACCTTTGTTGGCAAAGTAATGTCTCTGTTTTTTAATACGCTGTCTGGGTTGGTCACAACTGTGTTCCAAGGAGCAGGCGTCTTTGAATTTAATTTATTAATTTATTTAATTTAATTTTAATGTCAAAAACTAGCCTTGTAAAATACGAATATAGTCTTTTTTGGGGAAAAAAGAATGGTAATTCTTTTTTGGTCAAATATATTTGGAAAGCACAAAATGAGAGTTTCTAATGTGTCCTCCTGAATGTTTCAAATATTTATGTTATGTACAGCCTTCACAACATTGTCCGACACATGAACCATAGGAGTCTATACACTAAATTTTGTTGGTAACTCCAAGAAACCCAACTCAACATAAAGAGGTAAGGATTTATTAAATCATTTAACCAGGACCTTTTGGGACCTTGCAAGTATTGATATAATAATTGAGGAGTTCAAATGATATCATAAACTCTTCTCTTTCCCATTTTTTTCTCTGTGACAATGGCAGCTACTCAGGTGCCATATTGTAAATGGTCAGGTCTTATCCTGTCCCTTTCCTGGTAAGTAAGAGTATCAATGCCAATCAAACCATATTGAGCACGTTATATATTAGAAAGAAAGGTTCTGTTCCCAGATGGAAACAGGAAGGGGTTTCTATGATAAACTCAGAGAAGACTGTATAATTTTTGTGAAAAGATGATAGATATAATGAACATTTTTTCTATTGATGTGCTGTAGGAAATTTTAATTTTATAAAGTATAATTCTTAACAAGTCATTCAGAGTTACCTATTTGAAGCTAAAGCATTTCATGTGAGTTATGTTTCTTTAATAAAACCAACTGGTTTACTTCTTTTGCTGTTTCCCAATACTGAGTTATGTTGGCAGAGACTTGAAAGTTGAGTGCTGTGATAGATGAGTGAACATTTATCACCTAAACCATCAGTTACCACTTGTGCAGATCACAGAGAAAACTGAATTCTGAAAGAAGGGAACTCTGTTCTACCTTTCACTCTGGTCGTTTTGAGAAGCTAGAGAAAAATAATCAAACTTAAGTCACTGTATTCATATTGGTGAATTGATTATAATTAGAGTTTAATAATACCTGTCCTACTAAGCCTGTCATCTATTCTATTTGATTATTTTAATAAACTTTATTGAAACATAACTTACATACTATGTGTGTGTGTTTGTGTATATATATATACACATACATACATACACACACATACACAGATACTTGCATACACTTCAAGTATTTACTTTTATGAACTTTGAGAAATTTATATACTTGTGCATCTATCAACACCACAACTACATTGTAAAGAAAAACTACTGGACTTTTAGTCCAAATGGCAAGTGAGCATAAATATTTATTTGGCATCTCCTCAGAATTCCCAAAAGTAAGAGGTAAATCACAGAAAGGAAAAATAACTAGGAAGCATGGCCACACAGATGATAGGAGCCTGTTGAGACATAAAGTAAGCAGACAAAGTTTCAGTTATGCCATCTGATGGCTTCAGTGGTAGGAGTTTCCCTTAATGCACAGGAACTTTCTCTTTTCACTTGCCCAAATTAAAAATCCTGAATTTTTTGACTCATCACATATTCTATATTCTGTCCATTTAGATATCTTATTAGTTATACCTTCAAAATATATTAATAATCTAAATCTAAGAGGAAAATGTCCAGTTTCTCATCATTAAGTACGATGTTGGCAATAGGGTTTTTGCATGTTTTTTTTTAATTAAGTTAAGGAGGTTCTTATCTATTCTAATTTTGCTGAGCTTTTTCAATGAGTGGATGTTGTATTGTGAAATGTTTTTCTCCATTAATTGATGCCAATATTCAAATATTTGGGTATTTTCAGACTGCTGCTGCTGGTGCTGCTAAGTTGCTCTAGTCGTGTCCGACTCTGTGCAACCCCATAGAGAGCAGCCCACCAGGCTCCTCTGTCCCTGGGATTCTCCAGGCACGAATACTGGAGTGGGTTGCCATTTCCTTCTCTAATGCATGCATGCATGCTAAGTCGCTTCAGTCGTGTCCAACTCTGTGTGACCCTAGGGACAGCAGCCCTCCAGGCTCCTCTGTTCACAGGATTCTCCAAGCAAGAATACAATGATTTCTAGGTTAATTCCAATAGTTCCTAAGATACTTATTATAAGCATATAATTATATTATTTTAAATTCTTTAAGGTGTACTTTATAGCCTAGAATGTAGTCTATCTTATGAAATGTTTCTTGTGAGGTTGAAAAGAATAGATATTCTTCTATCATTAGATGGAGGACTGCTTTGCTATAAAATAGATTAAGTTGATTTACAGTGCTGTTCAGGTCATCTATGTCCTTATACATTTTCTGCTTTTACAATCTATCAGTTACTGATAGAAAGGTGTTGAAGTCTTCAATCGTAAAATCAGACTTGTCTATTTTTCATAGTTGTTCTATCAGTTTTTGCCGTATATATTTTAATACTCTTTTGTTGATAGATATTTAAGATTGTCAAAATTATTAAATTATCTCTATTCCTTACAAGTGTCCTTGTTCTGAAGTCTACTTATTGTGAAAATAGCATGACTATTTTTTCCTTTTTTCTGTTTCCCATGATTTTCTCTTTGGCTTTGGTTTTCTGGTTTCTGTTTTCCATTCTTTTTCTCTATGCATTTCAAATAGTGAAGTTTCTATTGACCTATCATCAAGGCCATCAATTCTTTCCATGGCCATAATCTATTGACGCATCAAAGACATTTTTCCTTTCTGTTACAGTGTGTTTGATTTCTAGCATTTTCTTTTGAGTCTTTCTTAGAGTTTCTGTCTCTCTGATCATATCATATACCTGCTCTTCCATGCTGCATAATTTTTTCTATTAGAGTCCTTAACATACTAATCATAGTTATTTTAGTTTTTGCCTGATTATTCTAAAACTTATGTCATATCTGAGCCTGATGCTTACTTTGTCTCTTAAGCTGTCTTATCTTTTGGTCTGCTTTATAATTTTTTTTGAAAACCAGACATGTTTTATTGTATAATAATAATTTAGGCAAATAGACCACTGTTGTGAGGATTTATTTAAATCTGATTAGGACTTGGGCTTAATGTTTTCATTAGCTATGGGTGCCTAGTGTCCTTATTTTTGTCTTCTCTTTTGAGTTTGTTGCCCTAAATACTACTCTTCAGAGACAGTGTCTTGTAAGCTCTTTTAGCTGTAGTCTATTATTACTATATTAAATCCTTGCTGATGTGGTAGTCAGGTGTGGGGCTAAATGTTCAATAATTTTATAATTAAAAATTCCAATTTTTTAATGGGTCTGTGTCTCCAGGCTGTAACTTTCACAAGTGTTTCTTTAGTACATACCTTTGCCCTCACCCCTACTCCCTTCTTTGGCTTCACCAGTCCCAATCAATTTCCTTGAAGCCCTGGGCCCTATTATCAAAGTTTAAATTCCCTTCCAGCTCTTATCAGAACTATTAAGAATTTTTTCTAGGTTTTTCAATGTGGAAACTTTCTGGAATTTCTGGAAGAAAAAAACCCATGCCATATGGGAACTCCTCTTAGTCTACAGGTCCCCTGGGTTTCACACTAATCATAGTCCTCAATCTCCAGCAATTCATAAAAATGACCATTCTAGTGTTCCTACTAGTAAATGGCTCTGGTAGTGTCTGCACCACATAAACATGTCTATTCTGTGTCTCTCTGGTTGCATCTATTTCTTAAGATTTTTGCAGGGTAGTGTGACTTGTGACCTCAGTGCACTGATGGATCCAAGAAGAGTCAATGATTTTCAGTCTGTTCAGGCTTTTATTGTAAGGATGAGGTTGATGACTTCTGATCTCCTTACGTTAGAGTTGAAACTTGAAATAACGTTCTTAATGTAAAACAACCATTTTAAGACCTTGTCAAAATTTATTTATTTCCTTATCTATGCATTTTCAATCCATCTTTCATTTTTTCCCATTCCATGATTTGTTTATTCTTGGGAATAATTTTGTTAAATGCAGAACAACAAATAGGAGCATTTTACTTATATGTCTTGCTATTAATCTTTTCCTACATCTCCTATATAATCTTTTCTCAATCTTTTATATGTAGAATGGTTTATCACACATATATTGTACTATTTATACTCATTCTTAAACTTAGTTTCTGTTGGAGAACTCTGCATTATTTGTATTAATGGATAATAAAAGTAAATAAATGTTTTATTACAAAGCTTTTGCTTTTTATCATTTGATGGTACAATTATGTTTATAACATTTTTCTTTTATTTCCCTATTTTTATTTCTATATAGTTCAGAGTTGGTGCTTATGAAACAAGAAAAATTTAGAAAATAAATATAATGCATTATAATGACAAATTTATCTGACATAGAATAAAATCCTGAATGGCAACAAATTTTTATTCATATATATATATATAGTTTTTCTGTCCATATTTAACCCAAAGATTGAAATTTCATTTGAAAGTGAAAGTGAAAGTCACTTAATGGTGTCTGACTCTTTGCAACCCCATGGACTGTACAGTCTGTGGAATTCTCCAGTCTAGGGGTAGTTAGCCTTTCCATTTTTCAGGGGATCTTTCCAAGCCAGGGATCGAACCTAGGTCTCCCACATTGCAGGCAGATTCTTTACCAGCTGAGCCACAAGGGAAGCCCGAGAATACTGGAGTGGGTAACCTATCACTTTTCCTGCTGATCTTCCCAACCCAGGAATCAAACCCGGGTCTCCTGTATTGCAGGCTACTCTTTACCAACTGAGCTATCAGGGAAGCCCTCATTCATGTAAAATGTTTCAAAGTTATAGGATACTTGGCGGAAAACATTTGAACGCTATGGTTTTCTTTTTATAGTCTAGGGCTTAGTATCTTTCCATCTTATTTTTTATTTACCTTTTTACTTTATTTTTTAATTGGAAATTAATTGCTTTATAATGTTGAAAACTGATGGACTTTGTAGCTGAATTCTTACAGGATTTTCTCAAACAATGGGGGAAAAAGGAAAAAGGGTAATTTCAGGAATTTTGATCATATAATGAAAAGTCTATAAACTATATTTTCAGTTTACGCAAATATTATATTCAGCTTTTAATTGATACTAGTAAACTAAACATTTATTTCTGCTTTATTGACTATGTCAAAGCCTTTGACTGTGTGGATCACAATAAACCGTGGAAAATTCTGAAAGAGATGGGAATACCAGACCACCTGGCTTGCCTCTTGAGAAACCTGTATGCACGTCAGGAAGCAACAGTTAGAACTGAACATGGAACAACAGACTGGTTGCAAATAGGAAAAGGAGTACATCAAGGCTGTATATTGTCACTCAGCTTATTCAACTTATATCCAGAGTACAGCATGAGAAACGCTGGGCTCGATGAAGCACAAGGTGGAATCAAGACTGCCAGACGATATTATCAATAACCTCAGATATGCAGATGACACCACCCTTGTGGCAGAAGTGAAAAAGAACTTAAGAGCCTCTTGTTGAAAGTGAAAGAGGAGCGTGAACAAGTTGACTTAAAGCTCAACATTCAGAAAACTAAGATCATGGCATCTGGTCCTATCACTTCATGGCAGATAGATGGGGAAACAGTGGAAACAGTGGCTTACTTTATTTTTCTGGGCTCCAAAATCACTGCAGATGGTGATTGCAGCCATAAAACTGAAAGACGCTTACTCTTTGGAAGGAAAGTTATGACCAACCTAGACAGCGTATTAAAAAGCAGAGGCATTACTTTGTCAACAAAGGTCCGTCTAGTCAAAGCTATGGTTTTTCCAGTAGTCATGTATGGATGGGAGAGATGGATGGTGAAGATAGCTGAGCACCGAAGAACTGATGCTTTTGAACTGTGGTGTTGGAGAAAACTCTTGAGAGTCCTTGGACTGAAAGGAGACCCAACCAGTCCATCCTAAAGGAAATTAGTTCTGGGTGTTCACTGGAAGGATTGATGTTGAAGCTGAAACTCCAATACTTTGGCCACCTCATGTGAAGAGCTGACTCACTGGAAAAGACCCTGATGCTGGGAAAGATTGAGGGCAGGAGGAGAAAGGGACGACAGAGAATGAGATGGCTGGATGGCATCGCCGATCCAATGGACATGAGTTTGGGTAAACTCTGGGAGGTGATGATGTACAGGGAGGCCTGGCGTGCTGCAGTTCAGGGGGTTGTAAAGAATCAGACACAACAGAGCGACTTAACTGAACTGACTGAAAGTGCTGTACTTAGCAAGTCTGCAATTAGTATTGTCTTACTAAACAGAATTTATTCATTATCATCATTATCTCCCAATTACAGTTTCTACCCGATTTTGCACACTATATAATGCTTAGGCATAAACAGAAATTTATTAGATGGAAGTTCACTATCTATCTGAATAGTGAACTATTAGTGAACCTCACTAGCAGTGAGGTTCTGAATACAAATATAATTAAGTGATATAATAATTGCAATACATTAATTAAAAATTCCCTTTTATAGTCTGAACAGGACATGAGAGCTGTTGGGTTTCTTTCTTTCTCTTTTTTTCTTTTGTTGGATTATTCAGCTAATTACTGAATGTTCTTATACTTGGACTTTTGAAGCTTAGTAAAATTTGAAACTGTATAGCTAGTTTGAGGTTTGGTTCTGGAGTTTTGTTATTTTTGTCTGTAACATAAAAATGGCTAACAAACACATGAAAAGATGCTCAACATCACTCATTATCAGAGAAATGCAAATCAAAACCACAATGAGGTACCACTTTACACCAGTCAGAATGGCTGCCATCCAAAAATCTACAAGTAATAAATGCTGGAGAGGATGTGGAGAAAAGGGAACTCTCTTACACTGTTGGTGGGATTGCAAACTAGTACAGCCACTATGGAAAACAGTGTGGAGGTTCCTTAAAAAACTGCAAATAGACCTGCCATATGACCCAGCAATCCCACTGCTGGGCATATACACCGAGGAAACCAGAATTGAAAGAGCCACGTGTACCCCAATGTTCATCGCTGCTTTGTTTACAATAGCCAGGACATGGAAGCAACCTAGATGCCCATCAACTGATGAATGGATAAGAAAGCTGTGGTACATATACATAATGGAATATTACTCAGCATAAAAAAAAAAAATTCATTTGAATCAGTTCTACTCAGGTGGACGGAACTGGAGCCCATTATCCAGAGTGAAGTAAGCCAGAAGGAAAAACAACAATACAGTATACTAATGCATATATATGGAATTTATAAAGACGGTAACAAGAACCCAGCATGCGAGACAGCAAAAAGAACGCAGATGTACAGAACAGACTCCTGGACTCTGTGGATGAGGGTAAAGGTGGCATGATATGGGAGAATGGCATTGAAACATGTTAATTATCATATGTGTAATCAATCGCCAGCCCAGGATTGATGCTCGGGGCTGGTGCATTGAGATTTCCTGGGGGTAGGGAGGAGAGAGGGAGGAAGGAGGGGGGTTCTGGAGGGGGAGCATATGTAAACCCATGGCGATATCATGTCATTGTATGGAAAAACTAATTAAAAAAATTAAAATTAAAAAAAAGAAAACTGCCACTTAAAATCAGAGGCTAACAGTACTTTTCTATACTTTATGTTGCCAGTAAGGGAGATAAATTATGGTTTTCTTCTCTCCATCACTATCTCAAAAAATCAGATTTTATTTAGAACCAATCATGGTTTGTGTGTTAGTCACTCAGTCATGTATGACTCTTTGAGACTCCGTGGTTGGTAGCCCACCAGGCTCCTCTGTCCACGGAATTTTCCAGGCAAAATTACTGGAATGGGTAGCCATTCCCTTCTCCAGGTGATCTTTCCAACACAGGGATCAAACTCAGGTCTTCTGCATTGCAGGCAGTGTCTTTACTCCCTGAACCAACATGTTTACAATTATTCATATATCTGCTTAATTAATTTCTCTCTGATACTGCGCTGCAAGATCGTTGATAAGCTCTCTTTCTTGGCTCAGGTTCCTCTTTGATTGCTGAGTGCATAACACAGGACCTAGCAGGTAAGGGCACTCAAAAATATTAGAATACTTAATAAGTAATTTAAATTAAATTTAATGCTGGAATAAAGGTTACGATCACAAAAACTTTCATGCTAGGATAGATAATTGTCACATATTTTAACTCATTTTACCAAATTCATTTATATTACAGAAAATATAGACTCACCATCAAATTCATTCTAACAGGGCTCAAGTACTTCTCACTAACTTTTACTTTCCCTCAGCCCCAATATGGGTTACAATTTATACCTAAATTAATTTACATTTTTCTTATGGTTTTAAAGTGTAACTCCACCTCGTAGAATGAGTTTGGAAGTTTACCTTCCTCTGCAATTTTCTGGAAGAGTTTGAGTAGAATAGGTGTTAGCTCTTCTCTAAATTTTTGGTAGAATTCAGCTGTGAAGCCATCTGGTCCTGGGCTTTTGTTTTTTGGAAGATTTCTGATTACAGTTTCAATTTCCGTGCTTGTGATTGGTCTATTAATATTATCTATTTCTTTCTGGTTTAGTCTTGGAAAGTTGTACTTTTCTAGGAATTTGTCCATTTCACCCAGGTTGTCCAGTTTATTTGCATATAGTGGCTGATAATAGTCTCTTATGAGCCTTTGTATTTCTGTGTTTTCTGTTGCGAACTCTCCATTTTCATTTCTAATTCTGTTGATTTGGTTCTTCTCCCTTTGTTTCTTGATGAGTCTGGCTAATGGTTTGTTAATTTTATTTATCTTCTCAAAGAACCAGCTTTTGGCTTGGTTGATTTTTGCTATGGTCTCTTTTGTTTCCTTTGCATTTATTTCTGCCCTGATCTTTAAGATTTCTTTCCTTCTACTAGCCCTGGGCTTCTGCACTTCTTCCTTTTCTAGTTGCTTTAGGTGTAAAGTTAGGTTATTTTTTTGACTTTTTTCTTGTTTCCTGAGGTGAACTTGTATTGCTATGAAATTTCCCCTTAGCACTGCTTTTACTGTGTCCCATAGGTTTTGGGTTGTTGTGTTTTCATTTTCATTCATTTCTGTGCATATTTTGATTTCTTTTGTGATTTATTGGTTATTCAGCAGTGTGTTGTTGAACCTCCATATGTTGGAATTTTTGAATGGTTTTCTCCTATAATTGATATCTAATCTCACTGCATTGTGGTCAGAAAAGATGCTTGGAATGATTTCAATTTTTTTGAATTTACCAAGGGTAGATTTATGGCCCAGGATGTGATCTATTCTGGAGAAGGTCCCATGTGAGCTTGATAAAAAGGTGAAATTCATTGTTTTGGGGTGGAATGTCCTACAGATATCAATTAGGTCTAACTGGTCTATTGTATCAAAGTTTGCGTTTCCTTGTTAATTCCTGAAGTCAGGAACAAGACAAGGGTGCCCACTCTCACCACTACTATTCAACATAGTTTTGGAAGTCTTGGCCACAGCAATCAGAGCAGATAAAGAAATCAAAGGGATCCAGATTGGAAAAGAAGAAGTAAAACTCTCTCTGTTTGCAGATAACATGATCCTCTACATAGAAAACCCTAAAGACTCTACCAGAAAATTACTAGAGCTAATCAGTGAATATAGTAAAGTTTCAGGATACAAAATCAACACACAGAAATCCCTGGCATTCCTATACACTAACAATGAGAAAACAGAAAGAGAAATTAAGGAAACAATTCCATTCACCATCAAAACAAAAAGAATAAAATACTTAGGAGTATTTCTACCTAAATAAACCAAAGACTTGTATATAGAAAACTATAAAACACTGATGAAAGAAATCAAAGAGGACACAAATAGATGGAGAAATATACCGTGTTCGTGGATTGGAAGAATCAATATAGTGAAAATGAGTGTACTACCCAAAGCAATCTATAGATTCAATGCAATTCCTATCAAGCTACCAGAGGTCTTTTTCAGAGAATTAGAACAAATAATTTCACAATTTGTATGGAAATACAAAAAACCTCGTATAGCCAAAGCAATCTTGAGAAAGAAGAATGGAACTGGAGGAATCAACCTACCTGACTTTAGGCTATACTACAAATCCACAGTCATTAAGACAGTATGGTACTGGCACAAAGACAGAAATATAGATCAATGGAACAAAATAGAAAGCTCAGAGATAAATCCACACATATATGGACACGTTATCTTTGACAAAGGAGGCATGAATATACAATGGAGAAAAGACAATCTCTTTAACAAATGGTGCTGGGAAAACTGGACAGCCACTTGTAAAAGAATGAAACCAGAACACTTTCTAACACCATACACAAAAATAAACTCAAAATGGATCAAAGATCTAATCATAAGACCAGAAACTATAAAACTCCTAGAGGATAACATACGCAAAACACTCTCTGACATAAACCAAAGCAGGATCCTCTATGACCCACCTCCCAGAATATTGGAAATAAAAGCACAAATAAACAAATGGGACCTAATTAAAATTAAAAGCTTCTGCACAACAAAGGAAATTATAAGCAAGGTGAAAAGACAGCCTTCAGAATGGGAGTAAATAATAGCCAATGAAGCAACAGACAAACAATTAATCTCAAAAATATACAAGCAACTCCTGCAGCCCCATTCGAGAAAAATAAACGACCCAATCAAAAAGTGAGCCAAAGAACTTAACAGACATTTCTCCAAAGAAGACATAAAAATGGCTAACAAACACATGAAAAGATGCTCAACATCACTCATTATCAGAGAAATGCAAATCAAAACCACAATGAGGTACCATTTCACACCAGTCAGAATGGCTGCCATCCAAAAATCTACAAGCAATAAATGCTGGAAAGGATGTGGAGAAAAGGGAACTCTCTTACACTGTTGGTGGGAATGCAAACTAGTACAGCCATTATAGAAAACAGTGTGGAGGTTCCTTAAAAAACTGCAAATAGACCTGCCATATGACCCAGCAATCCCACTGCTGGGCATACACACCGAGGAAACCAGAATTAAAAGAGACATGTGTACCCCAATGTTCATCGCTGCTTTGTTTACAATAGCCAGGACATGGAAGCAACCTAGATGCCCATCAACTGATGAATGGATAAGAAAGCTGTGGTACATATACACAATGGAATATTACTCAGCATTAAAAAAAAATTCATTTGAATCAGTTCTACTCAGGTGGACGGAACTGGAGCCTACTATCCAGAGTGAAGTAAGCCAGAAGGAAAAACAACAATACAGTATACTAATACATATATATGGAATTTAGAATGATGGTAACGAGAACCCTGCATGCGAGACAGCAAACGGAATGCAGATGTATAGAACAGACTTGTGGACTCTGTGGAAGAGGGCAAGGGTGGGATGATATGGGAGAATTGCATTGAAACATGTTAATTATCATATGTGAAATCAATCGCCAGCCCAGGGTTGATGCTCGGGGCTGGTACACCGGGATGTCCCAGGGGGAGGGAATCGGGAGAGAGGAGGGAGGGGGGTTCTGGAGGGGGAGCATATGTAAACCCATGGCGGTTTCATGTCATTGTATGGCAAAACCAACACAATAAAAATAAATAAATAAATAAAGTGTAACTCCAGATAATTTAATTCTGCAAAGACGTCATTAGACTACAGACTGGGGATATTGTTTGTCCCATGCCACCAACTGTAAAGGGCTACTATGGCAAATGTTGTGTGGATGATTGAGAACATTTTATCTAAACAGTGATGCCAATTTAAATCAATGCTAAAGTTTCAGGAGTTGTTTTCCATTAAAAAAACACCCTTGTTAAGTAGCTAGATAAGCACTAATTTAATACACTCTTATACCCAAGCTCAGTAAGGTTCATGCATTTAAAATTCAAACACAGACAAATATGATACTATATTGTGGGAAAATATATAAGTAATGGGACAATAAATTCAAAATCAGAGATACTGTTTATCTCTGAGGGTTGATAGTATCCTGGAGTGACTCTTAAAATCTTTAAAATATGAGAGATGTTCTATTTCCCTGTTTGGTAAAATGAGTGTTTGGGTCTTTTTAGGTATTTTTAATTATAATTCATTTATTTATAATCAATTTTTCATATTCAAGAACTTTTCCTTAATTAAAAAAATTTAAATAACTAACTACCGGCTATAATTTGTGTGGTCCTGGCAAAACGTCTATCATTTGTGTACAGTTTCTTGGGAGTAAGAGAAAAGTATCTGGTTTTGAAAATTTCCTCAGTTCCTTAAACATATTAGATTTAATATGATAATGAAAAGTGAACATAAAATCACTAATAAGCATGCTGCTCTTGGAGTCACTGTTCAGTTTAATCAATAAAAGGGAAAACCAACTGATATTAAAAACAAAAAAAAAAGTTCATAGAGGATGATACTCTTCCGAAGCAAGAGAACCTGAAAGATTAATTATGGCTGCTTGAAGGAGTAGTCAAAGAAATTCGGTCAAAAAATACGTGTATATAACTGAGAAAACTAAAAAGAAGAAAAGACAACCTTTCTACTGGTTCTAGAAAAATATGCAAATTGAAATTCAGTATACTTTTATAATTATTTTATGTATTTTTAAAATGGCACTTTATATTACAATAATAGAAAAATTATAGTGATATTAATATCTTAAATAGTTCTATGTGTGTTTCTTATGAAGTCACATGGACAATATCATTCAATTATTTTTTGAAGTGTGCCAGCAATTTCTCTTGTTCTGGTGTGGTGGAGAGAAATGTAGCACCAGTACACAGCATTGTCCTAAAATATCTAAGGACTTCTGTTGTTTTGGGTCCTGCATATTATACACAGTGTATTAGTCAATGTTTTAAAATATCTTAAGGTTCAAATTTTCTATAAATTAAGTCACAGTCACATATTGTTATGAGTATACATATATATATATATAACTAATAAAGTATAAATATAAATCATTTATGGATGATGCAAGTACTTCATATAATTTATAAAAAGAAGTCTTCACATCGATACACAGAGATAAGCATACCAATTCACCAGGGTTTCTGTTTTGTTTTCTTTGGTGTATGTGTGTGAAGAAAATCACTTTATTATTCTGACCAATCTAAATTGTCCCAATTTATTATTCTAGACCAACTCACTGAACTATACAGGAACAACACCCTCTTTCACTGCAATGCTGAAACAAGGAAACCAGTAATAATAAAGCAAAAGTTTAACTGACTGTTTTATATTTTAAACTTTCACTATCAATTATATCTTTATGAAAAATTAACTTGGCCATGAGAGATGGCCTGCTATTTCTTCAATTTGAACTTCTTGATTATGCTAATGCATTGGAAAATCTGCATTGTTTTTTTTTTTTTTTTTTTCAGTACCTTGCCAAATCCTTCACAAAGCTTAAGGTCACCCTGATTCTGGGCACTCTGAAAATTCTCACAGTGGCATGCGCCGCTGCTGTCACTGGTATGCTGTTTGGGTTCTCTGAGGCTCCTGGTGAATGATGTCAGGGCTTGAAAGCTCAACATTACTCCTCCACTGAAGCCTCCAGCAATGTCTCAAAATTCTAACTTTAATTCAGTCTTAATTATTCATTTCTCATTTCATTGCCACTGGCTGAGAGCTCTATTCTCTCCACCAATGACCGTGCCATTTTCCTGAGACCTTCAGCTTACTGCATCCTTGAAATATATCTTGGAAGCTGCATCCATTCTAAATGATCTTTTTATTTTAAGCACATTAATTAAGCTGATATTAAAAGCTAGACTAGTTTCCTTGTAATGGGGCATTATATTAATTAAATTTACAGGTTTTAATGGGTTAACATAAATTTCCTCTTATACTCTGTAAATTTTAGTTTCTTCAGGTTTTACTGAAGATCCTAAGATTTTCAAGGATTGTTTAGAGACACGGATCATGAACTTAGAGCAGCATTTTTCTTCTGGGTAATCCAGGTAGAAGCAGACTCTACTGAAGTGGTTTCAGTGAAAGACCACTTACTTTACTTTCAGAATTAGTAGAAGGATACTGTTGCAGGAGAAATTTTGGCTAGTCTTACAATCTTATTTTAGAGTAAATAATCTGATAAACTAAATAAAAAATATTCTTTAGATGTTTATCATGGTACTTATTAATTACTTTAGTTAACCATTTTTTAAACACCAACTATGTGTGTGATGTTTTTTAGGAATAAGGGGTGCATCAGTAAACATGACAGAAAAGAGAAAAAAAACAATCCATGCCTTTACAGAGCTTGACTGTTTTCCTAATATAACCATGGTTATTTAGGAAATAGTAAAAAATATAATCCATTCTGAAATTACTTGGCATAATGCCCTTTCACTTCCCCAAACTTTATCATTTCATCTGACATTACTGATCAAACCCAGTTTTCCTGTCACTTATTTGAAATTCTTCATTTCATATATACAGTTTTTATATGCAGACTTGTGTTTATTTCTAGACACTCTGTCTCTGTTCTTACTGGTTTTGCTTAGTCTTCTCATTGCAGGATAAAGTGATTATTGTAAATGTTAGTGTGGTTAGCTTACATAAGCTCTTATCTTGCTCCATCAGAGGGCAGACAGACTGAAAACTACAATCATAGAAAGCTAATCAATCTAATCACATGGCAATCTCAGAAAACTAACTAATCTAATCACATGGACCACAGCCTTGTCTAACTAAATGAAACTATGTGCCATGCCATGTAGGGCCATGTAAGATGGACAGGTCATGGTGGAGAGTTCTGACAAAATGTGGTACACTGGAGAAGGGAATGGAAAACCACTTCAGTATTCCTGCCTTGAGAACCTCATGAACAGTATGAAAAGGCAAAAATATAGGACACTGAAAGATGAACTCCCCAGGTGCCCAATATGCTACTGGGGATCAGTGGAGAAAAAACTCCAGAAAGAATAAAGATACGAAGCCAAAGCAAAAACACTACCAAGCTGTAGATAAGACTGGTGATGAAAGCAAGGACCAATTCTGTAAAGAGAAATACTGTTTAGGAACCTGGAATGTGAGGTTCCTGAATCGAGGCAAATTGGGAGTGGTCAAACAGGAAATGGCAAGAGTGAACATCGACATTTTAGGATCAGTGAACTAAAATGGACTTGAATGGGTGAATTTAACTCAGATGACCATTATATCTACTACTGTGGGCAAGAATCCCTTAGAAGAAATGGAGTAGCCATCATAGTCAAAAAAGAGTCTGAAATGCAGGACTTGGAAGCAATCTCAAAAACAACAGAATGATCTCTGTTCATTTCCAAGGAAAACTATTCAATATCACAGTAAGTCAAGTCTATGCCCTGACCAGTAATGTTGAAGAAGCTGAAGTTGGATGGTTCCATGAAGATCTGCAAGATCTTCTAGAACTAACATCAAAAAAAAAGATGTCGTTTTCATTACAGGGGACTGGAATGCAAAAGTAGGAAGTCAAATAACACCTGGAGAAATAGGAAAATTTGGCCTTGGAGTACAGAATGAAGCAGGACAAAGGCTAATAGAGTTTTGCCAAGAGAACACACTGGTCATAGCAAACACCCTCTTCCAACAACACAAGAAAAGACTCCACACATGGACATCACCAGATGGTCAACATTGAAATCAAATTGATTACATTCTTTGCAGTCAAAGTTGGAGAAGGTCTACACAGTCAGCAAAAACAAGACTGGGAGCTGACTGTGGCTCAGACCATGAATTCCTTATTGCCAAATTCAGACTTAAATTGAAGAGTGTAGGGAAAACAACTAGATGATTCAAGTGTTCCCTACATAAAATCCTTATGATTATATAATAGAAGTGAGAAATAGATTTAAGAGACTAGATTTGATAGACAGAGTGCATGATGAACTATGGATGGAGGTTTGTGACACTGTACAGGAGACAGGGATCAAGATGATCCCCAAGAAAAAGAAATGCAATAAAGCAAAATGGCTGTCTGAGGAGGCCTTACAAACAGCTGTGAAAAGAAGAGAAGCCAGAAGCAAAGGAGAAAAGGAAAAATACACCCATTTGAATGCAGAGTTCCAAAATATAGCAAGGAGAGATAAGAAAGCTTTCCTCAGTGATCAGTGCAAAGACATAGAGGAAAACAATAGTTTGGGAAAGACTAGAGATCTCTTCAAGAAAATGAGAGCTACCAAGGGGACATTTCATGCAAAGTCGGGCCCAATAAAGGACAGAAATGGTAGGGACCTAACAGAAGTCAAAGGTATTAAGAAGAGGTGGCAAGAATACATGAAATAACTATACAACAAAGATCTTCATGACCCAGATAACCATGATGGTGTGATCACTCACCTAGACCTAGACATCCTGGAATATGAAGTCAAGTGGGCCATAGAAAGCATCACTATAAACAAAGCCAGTGGAGGTGATGGAATGCCAGTTGAGCTATTTCAAATCCTAAAAGATGATGCTATGAAAGTGCTGCACTAAATATGCCAGCAAGTTTGGAAAACTCAGCAGTGGCCACAGGACTGGAAAAGGTCAGTTTTCATTCTTATCCCAAAGAAAGGCAATGTCAAAGAATGCTCAAACTCTGCACAATTGCACTCATCTCACATGCTAGTAAAGTAATGCTTAAAATTCTCCAAGCCAGGCTTCAACAATACGTGAACCGTGAACTACCAGAGGTTTAAGCTGGTTTTAGAAAAGGCAGAGGAACCAGATATCAAACTTCCAGAACCTGCCAGATCATTGAAAAAGCAAGAGAGTTCCAGAAAACCACCTATTTCTGCTATTGACTATGCCAAACAAAGCCTTTAACTGTGTGGATCACAATACACTGTGTAAAATTCTGAAAGAGATAGGAATATCACACCACCTGACCTGCCTCTCAAGAAATCTGTAGACAGGTCAGGAAGCAACAGTGAGAACTCAACATGGAACCACAGACGGGTTTCAAATAGGAAAAGGAGTAGGTCAAGGCCGTATATGTCAGCCTGCTTATTTAACGAATATGCAGAGTGCATCATGAGAAATGCTGGGCTGGATGAAACACATGTTGGAATCAAGATTGCTAGAAGAAATATCAATAACCTCAGATATGCAGATGCCACCACCCTTATGGCAGAAAGTGAAGCAGCTTACTAAAGAGACTCTTGATTAAAGTGAAAGAGGAGAGTGAAAAAGTTGGTTTAAAAGTCAACATTCAGAAAACTAAGATCATGGCATCTGGTCCCATCACTTCATGGGAAATAGATGGGGAAACAGTGGCAGACTTTATTTTTTTGGGCTCCAAAATACTGCAGATGGTGACTACAGCCATGAAATTAAGACTCTTACTCCTTTTAAGAAAAGGTATGATCAACCTAGACAGCATATTAAAAAGAAGAAGAATTACTTTGCCCACAAAGGTACATCTATTCAAGGCTATGGTTTTTCCAGTAGTCATGTATGGCTTTGAGAGTTGAACTATAAAGAAAGCTGAGTGCTGAAGAATTGATGCTATTGAACTGTTGTGTCTAGAAGACTATTGAGAGTCCCTTGGACTGCAAGGAGATCCAACCAGTCCATCCTAAAGGAAATTAATCTTGAATATTCATTGGAAGGACTGATGTTGAGCTGAAACTCAAATACTTTGTCCACTTGATTCAAAGAACTGACTCATTGGAAAAGACCTTGATTATGGGAAAGATTGTGGATAGGAGGAGATGGGGACGACAGTATGAGATTAGTGGATGGCATCACCGACTCGATGGACATGAAATTGAGTAAATCCCAGGAGTTGGTGATAGACAGGGAGGCCTGGCATGCTGCAGTCCATGGGGTCGCAAAGAGTCGGACAGGACTGAGCGTCTGAACTGAACTGAACTGAGTGTTAGTGTGGCTCTTCTTTAAGAGCAGTCATTTCATTGCCATTATAATTACCTGGCTCAAATCTGGAGCAAAATTCAATGGATGTATTTATCCCTCTAAAATATATATTCCAGAAGGAAAAGTGAAAAGCATGAATTGCCTGAGGATGTCTCTTAGAGCAAGAGGCAATACTGGTGATAAGGGTTAAAAATGGACTTCAACATTTCTCTTCTACCAGTTGTTCTCTTCTAGTCTTCTCTCTTTCATATTTCTCAGTCAATTTTCCCTGGCCTCCATCCTTGGGGCTTCATCCTTCAACTGCTTGAATTTTTTTACTCTTCATCTTTTATTTAGTATGCAAGTTTATTTAGGTCTGTCCCAACCCTTTCAAAGTGAAGAATTTATATCCTCCAAGAATGTGAAGGGCTTGCCTTGTGGCTCAGCTGGTAAATAATCGCCCTGCAATGCAGGAGACCTGGGTTCGATCCCTGGGTTGGGAAGATTCCTTGGAGAAGGAAAAGGCTACGGAGTCCAGTATTGTGGCCTGGAGAATTCCACTGACTGTATAGTCCACGGGTTTACAAAGAGTTGGCACAACTGAGCAACTTTAACTAATATGAAAGTTCTTTACAGTAAGCATGAATCTGTAACTAGAAAAAAACAAAACAGATATTACAACTATTAAAACCTAATGATTTTTTTTTCATGGTCATCTCAAATCATCTCCAGAACCTTTATTGAGATATCAGCTTTTTCATTTGTATCCTCTAAACTTCCTTCCAATTACACAAACACTCAAACTCATGATCTTTTACTTTATTGCTCATTCCCAACTTGCAAAACCTAGTCTTTTCCCAATACTCTCTCTCAGTGAATGGCACTCTATCCTATAACATAAGTCAGAACCCCAGGATTCACTCTTGACACTTCTTTCTTCCCTGCGCCTCATATTCCATTCATCAATCCATTGTCTTTTACATTCTTAGTATTTCTTAAATCTTTCCACATTTCTCCTTTCCTGTTTCAAACATGGCCTTCTCAGTTCGGTTCTGTTCAGTTGCTCAGTCATGTCCGACTCTTTGCAACCCCGTGAACTGCAGCATGCCAGGGTTCCCTGTCCATCACCAACTCACAGAGTTTCAACTCATATCCACTGAGTCAGTGATGCCATCCAATCATCTCATTCTCTGTTGTCCCCTTCTCCTCCCACCTTCAATCTTTTCCAGCATCAGGGTCTTTTCCAAGGAATCAGTTCCTTGCATCAGGTGGCCAAAGAATTGGTATTTCAGCTTCAGCATCAGTTCTCCAATGAATATTCAGGACTGATTTCTTTCAGTCCAAGGAACTTTTGAGAGTCTTCTCCAACACCACAGTTCAAAAGCATCAATTCTTTGGCACTCAGCTTTCTTTATAGTCAACTCTCACATCCATACATGACTACTGGAAAAACCATAGCTTTGACTAGATGGACCTTTGTTGACAAAGTAATGTTTGAAGTTACAATGTTAGTAATATGGCAGACCTGACCTTTGTATTCATATCTGATTCAAAGCTTTTGAACATAATGTTTTATATGCCATATGTTTCGATACCTGAAAAATCAGTTTCCCACTCATTAACCCTTAGGGTAAAGTTTTCTTCCATGTACTTAATTTCTATCTCAGTAGAAAATACTTAGACTCTAATGGATGTAATTCAATAAGATTAGAAACATATGTCTAAGGTAATTAGTCCTTGATTTGCCACATTCATAGACATGTACATGTGGTAGTTAGTTTTATGAGTCAACTTGGCTATACTAAAATATCCAGTAATTTAATGAAACATTTATCTAGGCATTGCCGTGAAAGCTGTTTGTTGATACTGCAAACATGTGGTTGTGTGCTAACGAAAACAGTTGATTCTGAATGAAGGATAGTACCCTTGATAATGTCGGTGGTCCTTCTCTAATCAGTTGAAGGCCTAATAAGGAAAAGCTGAGGATTCCAGGAGAAGAAAATATTAAGTCACAAGACTGAAACGTCAACTTCTTGATGAGTTTCTAGCCTGCTAGCCTACCTAAAATTTTCAGACGTGCCCGCTGCCACTTTGCATGGGCTGATTTGTTAAAATAAACTTATATCAATATCCATATCCATATCTGTATCTATATGAGTAGATATGTATACAATTATATATACTTTCACAATATGATATTAATGTGTGTGTGTGTGTGTGTGTGTGTGTGTGTGTGTGTAGGACTTCACTGGTGGTTTAGACGGTAAAGTGTCAGCCTACAGTGTAGGAGACCCAGGTTTGATCCCTGGGTTGGGAATATCCTCTGGAGAAGGAAATGGCAACCCACTCCAGTACTCTTGCCTGGAAAATCCCATGGATGGAGGAGCCTAGTAGGCTATAGTTCATGGAATCGCAAAGAGTCAGACACAACTGAGCAACTAAACTTTCATATATAACAGACATCATGCTACATAGATATGGATATATTTTATGACATATAAATTATGAATAAATATATCAGTTCAGTCCTGTCACTCAGTCGTGTCTGACTCTGTGACCCCATGAATTGCAGCACGCCAGGCTTCCCTGTCCATCACCAACCCCCAGATCCATCCAAACCCATGACCACTGAGTCGGTGATGACATTCAGCCAGCTCATCCTCTGTCGTCCCCTTCTCCTCCTGCCCCCAATCCTCCCTAGTGTTAGAGTCTTTTCCAATGAGTCAACTCTTCTCATGAGGTGGCCAAAGTATTACAGTTTCAGCTTCAACATCAGTCCTTCCAATGAACACCCAAGACTGATCTCCTTTAGGATGGACTGGTTGATCTCCTTGCAGTCCAAGGGACTCTCAAGAGTCTTCTCCAAGAGACACCCACATTGATATTCATTGATTTTGTTTCTCTGGAGAGCTCTATATGACACAGGACCTAATCAGGTATCTTAATAGTACAAACATTTTGCCCTGAAACAAAAGTTTAGAGATGTCTTCTGTACCCACCATTACTGAAACAAATAAGGACATTTTAAAATTATAATATTGTATTAGAGAAGTGATTTAGGTAGTAATTCCAGCTGAAGGAAAAGAAAAATAATCTAAAGTAATTTTTATTTCTTTTCAGATCATAATTCCTATGGGTAAAATTTATTCTCAAAGAGTTTAGTAATTTATTAGCAATTGATAATCTGCAAATATTTACAATTCAATTGTGAATAATTTAGAGAACTATGGATTTTGGAGATTTTATATATATATTTATATATATATATGTAAAGTATATATATGTCTGTGTTTATATGTAAAATCAAAAATAATTGTAATACTTAGAACTAATATGAAATAATTTCTTGTTAAATCACTCCTCAATTATAAGGTAATTTTAAGTAAGCAGTTTTAGATTTTCTTAAATGTTTCTCTAATTTATTCACTAACTAATCTAGAGAAAAAGTATAGCTATAAAAGTCATCATAGAATGCCTGGGAAATTATTTAGCTAACATCAAATCTAATGCATATACACAACAAATATAAACATAGATATATACACTGAACAATGTAGTGAATAAAACAAAAGGAATTATCGTTCTATTTAGAGTTCAAATTCAAGGATTATAGTATGTAATTTTAAGGCAAGGACACACTGTGCTGACTCAAAACCAAACTTCTTTCACTGATGGTGTAAGAAAGAAGCTCACATTGATTTGTGTTTAAAAAAAAAAAAAATCACAAGATATATCTTTTTTTTTTTTAAGATATATCATTAAATGGATTCCTAAAAGGGTGACTTGAGGTACAACTACAGGTTTTGTTGAAATAGATTATATTCTCACTTAATTTAAGTAATGCATTTAATAATGCAAGTCATTCTTCATATCTGTAATGTTAGAGGTAAAGCTCCCAAATGTGGTTATTAGCAGATGCCTTGTGCTACTTGTTTCAATGTCATTTTACATTAGTGTGCTAAAAGAAGCTACTTTGGAATAAAGGACTTTTGGATTTGCACTTTAAGATTTTTATCACCACCACTGCTGTTACACACAGCATCCAAAAAATGAGTCTGATTTAAATTAAGCATGTAAGAAATATTAGAATTCTTGAAGCAGAGCCATTGAAAATCATCTCTATAAATCAAAATTATTTGGCTACATTTTCACATATGCATTGCTATCTGAAAATAATATAATGATAAATGTAAATTCATCAAAATTACATGGGGCATAGTAGCGATAACATAATATAATTAGATATAACATTTATCTTCATTTAGTATCAAACATGAGCAAAGCACACATGATGTTTAAAATATCGAAGTCATAATAATAAACTATACTTCTCCTTAAGGAAAAAGAAAGATAAGTTTCCCTGAGATTTCTCAAATGAACCATTCATAAATAAGAGTCATCTAAGGTTTTTTTTTTTTTTATAAAATCTTTCACCTTGCCTTATAAGTTGATAGTGTAGTCATCAATTGAATTAGAGTAGGAATCACCAGATAAATTAAATACTATATGTGATAAACTGAAAGTCACAGTTATTATGTAGAAAATGAAAGGAGATATCTTCTGCTGAAGAGTCTCAGGAATGCTTGCATGAGACTGTTTGCCTGTTGTTCTCTCTTTCGCTCTCATTTCCAATAGAATCCTGAGCTGTTTCAATCACACTCTGAGATACAAGATCACTAAACTATCCAGAGGAAGGAAAGAAAATTTCCAGAATTCACTGATAAGGCAGCATCTACACTAAGAATACATGGATAAAATAAATGACTAGTATTCATAATTAAGCTTTTCAGACCAACATAAGGAAATTGCCTTATACATTGTCTGATCTCATTCCTCTGAGGTTGCATCTGACAGTCTGTCACTTGACTAATTGAAATTCTACTGCACTGCTCACAGTTGGGAGACTACAGGGAATCAGCCACTGTGTATTTCTATTAGACTAGCAGGTGTTATATGGGTCAATATAAGCATGACACAAAATAGATTCTTTTAAAACACATCACATTAACCTCTGAAAGGTTCAGGATAATGAACTAATAAAAAATACTAATTTTATTTTTCTTCAGGACCTGTTTTACAAGGTCCAATGTCTGATGCATTAAATACACACATATACACACTCTCTCTCTCTCTCTCGCCCCCACTCTTTCCCTCACATTTAAAACTCATTTTTTTTTTCATTTAATTCATTTTGAGGTTGGCAATAAAAACAAAAATAAGCCCTTAATATCTGACTTTTCTCTTATTTTTGCTGTTAATCTTTCCCAGTCTGTACCAAAGTGTTTGATGTAAATCTCATGTTTCAGATTTAGCTCAAATTATATGATATGCAAAGTTAGATAAAGATGGAGACAGGACCTCTGAAAGCACATTTCTCCATAAAAACAACAACACCACTGACAACAATAGTCAAAACCAACACTTGCTAGAATTATGAAAATTAACCAAAAGCTTGTAACAATCCAGAGGATGACTAAACCTTACTTAAAAAAAAAAAAAGAATTTTGGAGCATTTTAACTTATCCTATTCCCATATTTCTTAGCTCAACGATAGCCTTGAAAATCAACAGTTTTCTAAGAAAGGTAACTATGAAAACCAGAAACTTAGCAGTCATTATAAATGGCAAGATAGGTTTGGAGAGAACTGTCATCATTTGACACGGCTGGCAATTCCTTAAGAAGTTCCTTTATCAGATTATTGTTTTACTTGATATAACTTAGAGATAACCTTTGTTTCACCTCTGTTTGAACTGCCTTTTCTCTCGTAACTTCCTGAAAACAATCAGCAGCAGTGGTTTAACATCACTGTTCACCGATATATTACCCACTGGGGCTAACAGTCTTGGCCTTTTTAAACTAAGACACTCTGTCTAAAATGAGATTTCCATAGGTAGCTTGTAAAAGCTCTGATACAGCCTTGAGAACACAAAAGTCACATATATGTGCAAGCCCATGTGAATGTACAGGAAAACATTGAGCAGGGCCTAAATTTTCACCTATGTCTGACCTTGAGGGTTTTTGAAAACAGAAGAGTTGGAGTTGTAAACTTCTTCCTGGAACATTAAAAACACTCCTCACAGCCTGCAGAGTTATTACGTGGAGATTGGGAGACTTACGGGTTCAAAGTACTTAAAGATTTCTTTGTCTGATCACTATCTGACCACCTAGTCAATTAAGCATAGACTTCAGTGGCTGCACTTACAAATAATAGAGATGATAAAGAATTAGTCCAGGAATCGTGTTAAATAAGTAATTATCATCAACTCGCTACTACAATGACAACAAGAGCCAACAATAATCACAAACTTTAAAAAATTAGGCAAAATACGATTTCTTAGGATGCCCCATTCAATTATTTAAAATGTCCAGTGTTTAACAACAACAAAAAACATGAAATACATAAAGGCACAGAAAGTGTGGCCTTTACATAAGGGAGATAAAAGCAAAGAAAGCTGTTCCTGAGGACTCTCAGACGTAGAACTTAGACTTTAAGTAAGCTATTATAAAATGTTCAAATAACTAAAGGAAGTATATCTAGAAAAATAAAGGAGTATGATAATAATGCTTTAATAAATAGAGAACAGCAATAAAGACATAAAAAATCAAATAGATTTTGATTTAGATTTTGAGTTGAAATGTACAATAAATGTAATAAAAATCACTAGAGAAATTAAACAGAAGGATTGAATTGGCAGAAGAAAGAAACAGCAAACATGAACATATATTTATTACGGTTATCTAGCTGAACAGAGAAACAAGAAAAGATACAGACTGACAAAGTTTCAGAGACCTGAAGGACACAATCAAGTATGCCAATCTATGTGCAATGGGAATCTCAAAAGAGAGAAGAGAAAGATGCAGAAAGTTTATTTGAAGAAATTATGGCCAATGAAGTCTCAAATTTAAGGAATATAATTAATCTGCCCATTTACAAATCTTAGTCTCAAAGAATTATACACTGTGTTGCAACAGTGTTGAACTTTAAAAACAGAATCTTTTCAAGTAATCTTGAAAGGAGATAGTGATTCATCAAATGAGGGACTTTCAATGAGATTAACAGTTGAATTCTTTTCAGAAATCATGATGACCAGAGGCATAGTAGGGCAGAGTCAAAATGCTAAAGGAAAAAATACGACTGTCAACTAAGAATTCTATATATAAGAAAACTATTTCTCATATACAGACAAGAAGTTAAATTATTTTCAGACCAGCAAAAAATGAGAGAAATCATCATTAGTAAAAATTTTCTATAATAAATAATGAAAGTCTTCCAGCCTGAATTAAGAAAAAAAAAAGGGGGTGGGTGGGTGGGGAAGAACACTAGACCATGGTTTAACTCCACACTAAAAAAGCACTGATAAAGATAACTACATAGCCAACTATTAAAAAAGTATGAAAATTATATTTACAATTGATATAAAGACAACTATATAAACTAATAAATATAAAACTGTATTAATGGTTGTATGGCATCACCAACTCAGTGCATGAGTTTGAGCAAACTCCAGGAGATACTGAAGGACAAGGAAGCCTGGCATGCTGTAGTTCGTGGGGTCACAAAGAGTCAGACATGACTTAGAGACTGAAGAAAAAATGTATAAAGACATAATTTATATGGCAGTAATAGCATGAAAGAAGGAAGAAGAGCTATATTGGAGGAACATTGTTTATCCTATAGAAATTAAGTTGATGTTAATTCAAGCTATATTGCTTTAAATTAAAATATTGATTATTATGGGATCACTGACTCAGTGGAGATGAGCTTGAGCAAACTTCGGCAGATGGTGAAGGACAGGAAAATCTGGCGTGCTGCAGTTCACAGGGTTGCAAAGAGTCGGCCATGACTGATCGACTGAACAAAGGGATATACACAGGTAATTAATTAACTTAACAGTAAAGGAAACACGGAAATTAAAATGGCATTGTAAAGACAGGAAATTGGCCATAAGACTAATCCACTTCTAACACAAGTTGCAAATTCAGGGGTCCACAAGACTACTCTCAGCTTAATAGTTCACTATAAGCCCTCAAAGAACTCACCAAAAGCAGTCATACTCACTGCTATAGTTTGTTAGCCATAAAGAAGGTTGAACACTGAAAAAATGATGCTTTCGAACAGTGGTGCTGGAGAAGATTCTTTAGTGTCCCTACGACAGCAAGGCAATCAAGCCAGTCAATCATAAAGGAAATCAATCCTAAATATTCTTTGGAAGGACTGATCCTGAAGTTGAAGCTCCAATATTTTGGCTACCTGTTGTGAAGAGCCAACTCACTGGAAAAGACCCCAAATCTGGGAAAGATTGATGGGAAAAGAAGAAGAGGGCAGCAAAGGATGAGATGGTGAGATAGCATCACCGGCTCAGTGGACATAAATTTGAGCAAACTCTGGGAGATAGTAGAGGACAGAGGAGCCTGGTGTGCTACAGTGCATGGGGTCACAAAGAGTCAGGCACAACTTAGCAAATGAAAAACAACACAGTCTATTACAACAAGGATAAAGATTAAAATTAACTGAGGGAAGAGACCCATGAGAAAGAGTCCAGGAATTTTCCAACTATAGAGCTCCCAGTTTTCCTCTCCCAGCAGTAATAGAGTGTTGACTCTTAGCAACATTATGTGGCAGATAATATGCATGGATCAATGCCAGCCAAAGATCACCGGAGGCTGGATGTCCAGAGTTTTTATTAGTGCTTTGTCATGTAGATATCACTGACCCCATTGCCTCCAGTCCCTCCAGAAGTCAAGCTGATACTTCATGATACAAATCCTCACAATAAATCACATTGTTACTGTCTTCTGCAACTCAAAGTCTCCACATAAACAAATATACTTTTATCAGTCCAGTCATTCCAAAGGCTTAGATATTAAATCCAAAGAACTAAGGGCAGAGAGCCAGACCTCTCTTTGTTAAAAGTAATCCTTTTTCATACAGATGTATTATAAAATATCTCTGAGCCTAACTCAAAGGAAGACAGTGTCAACTGCAAATTGGCACTTGCCATGGTGCTTGCCATCTACCTCTTCAAGGATTAAATCTGCTGACTTTCAACACCCCTTGAAGGAATTCAAGGTCAAGAGCAGAAGTGAGGCACTGTGTACTCAGGGCAAAATTGGCAGAACAGGTCTTCAAATAGTTAGATATCCTCAGGAGCTGATTTTATAAGCCTAATTCTTATATCTCCTCATATCTAGAAAAGCACTAAAATCTTTCATGGTGACAATTGTTTCTCATGACTAGTAGAAGCTTCATGAGACCAGCAGAAATTTTCTACAAAAAAATGTGTGCTTCATTGCATGTACTCCCCCTTTACCAAAATCACAAATATATTGTCCGTTCCCTCTTCCTTTTTGGATCAGTTTCTCAGAACTATCTAAGGTGCTGTCTCCCAGGCTGCAGTCCTCATTTTGCCTCAAATAAAACTTAACTCACAATTCTCACATTGTGCATTTTTTTTTAAGTCGACAACAGTAAAGGAAGAACAGAGAAAAAGTGATGTAAGGCACACAGGAAACATATAGGAGATGGTTAACATAAATACTATTTTTTCAATAATTAAATGTAAATGGCATGAACACTTCAAATAAAAGCTGGAGAATGGGAGAACAATTAAAAACCATTATACAACTATATACTCTTTTCTAGAGATACACTTTAGATTCAAAGACATTTAGATTGCACATAAAAGATGGATAAGAATATATACACAATCAGTAAACAGAAGAGGGTTGGCATGACTATATTAACACCAGACCTCACTAATATCAAAGACTTTGTGACAGAAAGTATTAGTAGAGATGAAGGAGATCTTATAATGATAAAATAGTCTTCAGCAAAACATATGCATCTAACTGTTGCCATGTGATTGATTCCAGTTAATAAGCTGTTAGTGGACATAACATGAGTTGTTCCCAGACAAAGCATTATCTGTTGGTAGAAGAGTTTCAGATATCTGACTTTTCTTTGTGCTATAGAGGCCATCGACGTCCAACATAGTGACTTTTCCATTATTCTGAATCGAGAAAGATACAGAGGAATTAGGGCAACTCTGCTGTTTTCTATGTATAAAATTGGGCAATTAAGTAACATCTCAAAGCCTCAGTTTTCTTGAGTGTAAGACAGGAATAATAATGGGTGAATATGTATCTAAAACTGTTAATATTTTTCAAGATATGCATATTCAAATATATGGGCAATAAGTATCATTTTTTAGAAAGTTATGTGGCCAGCTTTTCCCCAACCTTTGCTGGAACCTCCTATAGTTTTTACTTATCAATAGATAGCAAGGCTTCGAGTCTCAAAGTATCAACTCTCTTACTTTAAGTCTATTTGTCTGGATACCTGAAAACAGTAGAAGAAAAGACCTTTAATCCAATGATGTCTAGCCCAAATTAAACTTTGTGCAAGTACCCAAATACCCTAGCACACTTAGTGTGCTGTCTTAGCTCATTAATTAAAAAAAAAAACAAACCCAGTATATATTGTGTGTCTACTGAGTGAAGAGAAGTCTACAAGACCCTGGACATACAAAGACTAAACTTTCCTGAAAAGATTCAGCTTCTAAAGGGAAGAAAGGGGGAAAATACTAGCCCAAAAATCACAATAGAATTGAATAGCCCTGAAACAGAGGTAAGCAATGTGCCCAACTTCTTTTAGGTGGTGAATGTCTGAAGAAGTGCTACAGGTATCTTCATTTGCATAAAGACTTGGAGACTGATAAAACGGTGTTTTCAGAGAAGGACAACAAAAAAATCAAAGGGTTGACTACTAGCTAAATACTGGTATGTGGAAGAGCAGTGAAAACTGATGCAGCAGATAGTCTTAGATTCCACATCATGTGGGCTTCATATTTAAGGTCACAGAATAAAAGGTTTTAAGCTTGAGAGAGACACGGCTAGATTTACATCTACAAAAATCACTATGGTAACAGGTAGGAAGCCTTCCAGTCGTGCATGCAACCATTCATTTATTCACTCATTCATGTATGTACTCAACACATGAGTGACTATTTATCACCTCTTACTGTGCAGCTCAATACTGATGAAGGCATAAAACAAACAAACATTCATTCGCTCCCTATTCATCCTCTCTTTCTCTCCATCCCTCCCTCTCTCTCATTGACCTTACTGAGAAGTACCAAAAACTGATTGTAAATAAAAACAGATGATAAACAATAGATGAATATAACATACTCTAAAAGAAATTATGAAGGTTTAAATAAATCTTTGGTAGTAGTACTGCAGAATATATTGCAGGAGTACTTTGGAGATAGAAGTTTTTGTGACACAGGGACAGATGGAGAGTAATAATTCCAAGACAACAGGCTATATTCTGTTTGATTCCACTTACATGAAATGTCCTGAATAAGAAAATCCATAGGGAGAGAAAGATGGTTAGTCATTTCCAGGGACTATGGGTGAGGGAAAAGTGGAGTGTGACTTCTAATAGGTATGGCATTTTTGGGGGGATGGGGGGTTAATACTCTAAATTTAAATGGCAGTGATGATGTACAACCTGCTGATTATATAAAAAATAATGAATTGCATACTTTTAAAAGGTGAGCTTTATGATATGTGCATTACAGCTCAATGAAGATACTATGAAGATATGATGCTTAAATATTACTATTGCTTGAATGTAACATTTTAGAAATAAATGTAATTATTACATATGTCTGCTTATTTTCTACTATTATCACCAAATAACTCTTTAGGAAACAATCTCTGGATCTTGAGTATAATTCTTTTGTAAGTTGTCTTTTTTAAAGGAATATCTTCAAGGGGACTTATTGCCTCTTGTGATTTGTCCTTACAGACAGTATTTTGTTTGCTTGTTTTAAGGAGAATGTAAGTATATAAATCCCCAAAGGTGGATTTCAGATTGGATGGTGGTGAAATCTACACCATTTTTTTTTCTCTTTGCTGCGTAAATATTTTAAGCCACTTTAGCTGCTTTATGCAGTAATATTTTATCCACAATATAAGGTAGTATCTATCTAGAGCTTAGTTTTCCAAAGCTCTGGGTAGTCCTCCAAACTGCTATGTATTCTAGGAACAAGTCTTTTACTGGAAGATTTATGCTAATACTATTGAATTAGTTTGGGTTTTTTTCCCTAAAATGAGTGAGAGATTTGGAGTTTTACTAGCCTCAAAAAGCTATTTTAAAAGAAAGTGATATTTTTGCTTATATGCTTCAGTAACTTTAAATTAAGGCAGTGGGGAATTTCAAATGCTGGAAAAAAAGCTCAGCAAGAAATAACAATAAAAGACTAGCCACATGAAAGCACTGCAAAGGAAGCCAGTGTGATATAATTATTACTCACATTATTATCGGAGGTGGGTTATGTGAGAGAATGGTAGCATCAGATAGTAGGAAAGTCAATGAGGCCACAGGATCACAAATCATTAGGAAAAACATTCCATTTGCACACATTATTCTTTGTATGTGTTTTTCACTTGAAGAACTGAAATGAAATTTAAATCAGCATTTCACAGCTGCCATATTTTGCCTTTATATAATATTTAGACCCTTAATTTTCCACAAAGAAGAAAGTTAAATTACATATGAAATCCTTATTTTGGTGATTGTTTTGTTATGTGCTTGTTTTAAATGTAGAAGTTTCTTTTTCTTATATCTATAAACAACAGAACCCAATTTTTTACTCAGAGTGAAATTGTTGGGAGCCGTTCTGGATCCACTGCCAGATGACAAAGTCACGGCACACTAAAGAAGAAACTGCAAAGTGGTTTCTCTCCAGGATTGGAACCTTCACTTCTTCCTGTTTCTGAGCTTTTGTTGTGGCTAGCTTTGTTTCATTCCTGATGGCAGGAGTTGTAGCGGCTTCCATAACGAGGTCATGAGAGTCCAAAAGAGAAGAAAAATGATCTCCTGCCCCAGAGACATATTCCCAAAATGGTTAAATCTACTGAGGCCCCTGGCTGATGGATTCTTAACACTCAGCCAGCGAAGGCCATGTTTTACTTGAAAAACAAGTCCTAAGCCCATTGTGACCTGGCTTCATGAGGCGATTGTTATTGGTGACTGAAAGATTTGGATCACGTATCAGGAAAATTACAGAAACTAAGTCAATTGCCTTTCTTCAAAAGACTGGGACATTAGAGAGATTTGTTCCCCCCAGAAACTGAGTGCAGACAAAAGGAAATATGTGAGTCATATTCTAGGTGGTTTTCAGGGTAAACTGTAAGAGATTTGCCCCTGCCAGAAATATTCCTGTGTTATGTGGGAAAATGGTAGACAGACCACCACTGACAATGGCTGTACTTTGAGAAATCTTTTTACTATAGTGCTTATTCCCTGGAGTAAGACTTTGTATTTGCTGAAGTAGTATACTATGCTAAGTAGATAGAATAATGTGATTTACCAAGTCATGGACCCTGTTTTTTGGTAAAATAAAAATAGGTCTCGGGGTAAACATGTGACTAAAATGTAACAGATGACTAGGAAAAGACCTTAAACACATCTTAGAATCAGGGGATGTTGATCTCAACTGAAAAATATTACAAGAATCATTATATAGAACAAAAAATGCACTATATAAGTAGAAACAAAGACGTCAAGAGACTCCGTGTGATTCCTTCCCTCAATTCTCTCCCCCCTAACACTAATCCTACTCCTTCCCCTTGCCGACGCTGCTCATCCCTTTGGGCACTCCTGAACCTGCTGGAACAGGACTCCAGCATGAAATAATGTAGCTACCATGTTTTGGGATAGAGAAACAGGGATAAAAACATATAATATTCACATGGTAAAACAAACAAACACACAAAAGGGACCTAAGTATTACTAACTGCCATGAGAATTATCCTCTCATTATCTACATATAGAAAATGGGACAACGGGTGTGAAATGATGAAATGACAGTTTTCAGTCACCGGGCAAGAGCCAGTGAATTCTGAAGGAAAAGGGAGCAAGGAAGGTAAGTCTCATAGTTTCATCTTTGCCTCAGCTTACTGCCCGAGGCAGTTTTGAAATGTTGGACACAACAGAATGAAGAAAGATGAACTTTAAACCTACGGAACAACTTCAAGCACACAAACGTATGAAATGGGAAACCAAGAAGCAGAGGAGAGAGACACAGAACCAGGACGACTTTTTTTGTCCACACTTTGTGGCTGTTCAGTTGCTCAGTTGTGCCTGCCTCTTTGTAACACTGTGGCTGCAGCACTCCAGGCTTTTACACTTTAAATATATACATTCATGTGTTAACTACCTCAATAAAGCAGGAAAAATTAAAATCTTTTGCTAAGGCCAGGGTCACAATAATAACAAAGGTCAGTTAGTGAATTTCTCATCATTTTCTTTTGGCACAGTGATTAGACTGTGATCTGAAAATGGAAACAGGTATCAAAGAAGGCTCTCTGGTAGTCTGAGTTTTCACTGCTTATGCTCTTTTGTGTCCCTGACTCATCTGGAAATGCAAAGTTTCCCTACACAGAATTTATCAGAGATGATGTGTCTCATCTTCTACTCGCTCAGTATCTGGAAACTCGAGACAGGACTCAAAAGCTATTGCTGAGTGTGAGATTAGGTAAGTAACAGCCACTCCGAACGTGTGCCGCTTCATATCTCTCCTTGCTTGGGAGGTGAAGATTTCATACTGTCATGGAGACCACAAGCCCAAGTCTTGCTCTTTCCTAGCAGTGTGGCTATACACTTACTTCCCAGCCCTCTGATGTTTGCTTCAGGAGCATCAATATACACAGTCGATGGCTACTTGCACCTTGGCATCAAAGGGCAAAACCATGGGAGACACCTGCTTCCAACCACAGGTCCTCAACATTCTTTACTTTCTGGGGATGAAAAACTGCAGTAGGCATCTCAGGTGGTTTCCAGTCTCAAAAGCATGGACACAAACCTGGAATGCTCGTCTTGGTGTACGAAACAACCTAAATCTAAAGAGAGGTACTGCTAATCTGGCTAGGCAGTTGTTATCAGTGAAACTTTATTTTCTAGAGTAAAATGAGGAATTGAATTTTTTTTTTTTTAAAAAAAGAAAAACTACTACCTAATCCAATGTTATGGTGATTTCCCCTCATGTTTTCTTCCAAGGGTTTTACAGGTCTTGCTATTACACTAAGGTCATTAATTGGTACTTAGTTAATGTTTGTATGTGGTGGGAGGTAGGAGTCCAGCTTCATTCTTTTGCATGTGATTAATCCAGCTTTTCCAGACACATCTGTTGAAGAGACTATTCCTTCTCCACTGAATTATCCTGGTGTGCTCTAGTCAGAGAGTAGTTGACTGTTACTGTTAGGGTTTAATTCTGGATTCTCAGTCTATTCCATTGGTTTGTGTCTTATGCCAGTACCACACTGTTTTATTCAATTAAAGAGGCTTTGCAGTCAGTTTTGAAATCAGGAAGAGTAAGTCTTCCAATTTTTGTTTTTATTTTTCAAGATTAGTGTGAATATCCTGGGTTAACTTCTTTTATTAAAAATAAAATTAATATATAACTCTATTTCAGTGGCTTTCAATTAGGGATTGTGCTAAAGTTGCTTCAGTCATGTGAACTCTTTGTGACCCTAAAGACCATAGCCTGCCAGGCTCCTCTGTCCATGGGATTCCCCATGCAGGAATACTGGAGTGGGTTGCCATGCCTTCCTCCACGGGACCGTCCCAACCTAGGGATCAAACCCGCATCTCCTGCAGCTCCTGCACTGCAGGTGGATTCTTTACCACCAAGCAACTAGGGAAGCCCCAATTAGGGGTAATTTGTCCCCAATTCCAGGGGTACTTGGTGGTATCTGGAGACATGTTTGGAATCCTTATCTAGTGAGTTAAAATTATCATTTTAATTTACCAAGTTGCTAAGTATGATTTTCCTTCCATGAAAGAACTGAGAGAGACTCAAAGCATTAGAACACATGATGAAAAGAGTGTACTTCCTTGATTATGGGCATAGAGTATATTTTAGGGGGCACACTTTTGTTGATGGAGCTAAACGTATGCCTCACAATCTTTTTCTTGTTTTAGGCTACATCTCTACTACATCTACATTTTAGGCTATATTTAAATACTTGCTGATCTTATTGGTATCTAGGGAGTTGGCAGTTCTCACAGTAGAAGTTGGTAGGGGTGGCCTGGTGTGTCATTGACCTTGTTGCTGAGTGAAGCAGCTGGGCTTAAGTTTCCAGAGGTTGCTATAGTACCCCAAATTTTAGGATCCAGGGGAGTCAGTAGGTGGGTGTCATAGGAGCAAAATAGGGGGTTTCTGGGAACTGCAATACAGGCTTTAGCCTGGAATTCTGCATCCTTCCCAGGAGATAGTTCAGGCTCTGTTGGTACTATCCCCACAGCAGACAGGCAACTATTAACAGGGGTGGATGGCTATCAGGCTCCACTTATCCTCCCAGGAACAGTCCCTCCAGGAACAGAGGCTTCTGTTCAGAGATCTAGTCCACGCACAAGGAAGGGATCACCCTCTCATCTAGGGCTTGAATTGGGATAGGTGGGGCTCCTGCTCTGTCAGTCCCAGCTCTCGATAAGGACAGATTCCTTGGAAAACTACCAAGTCCCTTTGTCCCACTATCCCAGGGCTTCACAAACTCTAGATCTGCCACAAGGGATAGTGTAAGGGTGGAGGCCCAGCAGAGCTTGGTATGTGCTCCAGGGATGCAGATGGGCCCTCTGCACTCAGGAGCGATCCTGATGGTCCCTAAGACCCACATTTCTTCTGGGGGTCAAGGAAACTAAACAAAATCTCAGCTTCCTGTAATTCTCTCAGTGTTGGAAAGCATGCACCCCATGGTGGAATATGGGCTATCCTAGTGGCTTCCGTATAATAATAAGGGATTTGATGTAGGTCATACCTGAATGGCCCAGTGGTTTTCCCTACTTTATTCAATTTAACCTTGAATTTTGCAATAAGGAGTTCATAATCTGAGTTACCGTCAGCTCCTGGTCTTGTTTTTACTGACTGTATAGAGCTTCTCCATTTTTGGCTGCAAAGAATATAATCAATCTGATTTCAATTTTATTAACCATCTGATGATGCCTATGTGTACAGTCATCACTTCTGTTGTTGGAAGAGAGTGTTTGCTATGACCTTGTATTCTCTTGACAAAACTGTTAGCTTTTGCCCTCCTTCATCTTGTACTCCAAGGCCAAATTTGCCTGTTACTCCATGTATCTCTTGACTTCCTACTTTTGCATTCTAATCCCCTATGATGAAAAGGACATCTTTTTGGGGGGAGGGGGGATGCTAGTTCTAGAAGGACTAGAACTAACAGGTCTTGTAGGAACTTGTAGGTCTTCATAGAACCTGCCCACTTCAGCTTGATTAAACAGCGGAGGTAATATATAGATTCAGGGAATTATATCTGGTAGACAGAGTGCATGAAGAACTATGGACAGAGGTTTGTAACATTGTATGGAAGGTGGTGATCAAAGAAAGACATGCAAGAAGGCAAAGTGGTTGTCTGAGGAGGTTATACAAAAGGCTGAGAAAAGAAGAGGAACAAAAGGCAAGGAAAAGGGGAAAAGATATACTCAACTGAATGCAGAGTTCCAAAGAATAGCAAGAAGCAATAAGAAAGCATTCTTAAGTGAACAATGCAAAGAAATACAGGAAAACAATAGAATAAGAAAGAGTAGAAGAGACTAAGCAGAAGCAGAAGAGACTAAGAGAAAGTGGCAAGAATATACAGAACTATACAAAAAAGTCTTAATGACTCAGATAACCACAGCAATGTAGTCAATCACCTAGAGTTAGTCATCCTAGAGCTTGAAGTCAAATTGGCCTTAGGAAGCATTACTATGTACAAAACTACTGTAGGTGATGGAATTCCAGCTGAGCTATTTAAAAATCCTAAAGACACTGCTGTTCAAGTGCTGCATTCAATATGCCAGCAAATTTGGAAAACTCAGCAGTGGCCACAGGACTCGAAAAGATCAGTTTTCATTCCAATCCCAAAGAAGGGCAATGCCAAAGAATATTAAAACTGTACAATTGCACTAATTTCACATGCTAGTAAGGTTATGATCAAAGTCCTTCAGGCTAGCCCCTGGCAACATATGAACCAAGAATTTCCAAATATAAAAATGGCATTAAGAAGAGGTAGAGGAACCAGAGACCAAATTGCCAACGTCTTTTGGATCACAGAAAAAGCAAGAGAATTCTAGAAAAACATCTACTTCTGCTTTATTGACTATGCTAAAGCCTTTGACTGGGTGGGTCACAAACAGTGGAAAAGTCTTAAAGAGATGGGAATACCAGACAACCTTAGCTAACTCCTGAGAAACCTGTATGCAGATCAGGAAGCCAAAGTTAGAATCAGACATGAAACAATGAACTTGCTCAGAATTGGTCAAGGAGTATGTCAAGGCTGCATATTTTCACTCTACTTATATAACTTCTATGTAGAGTACATCATGCAAAATGCCAGCCTGGATGAAGCACAAGCTGGAATCAAGATTGCAGGGAGAAATATCAACAACCTCAGACATGAAGAAGACACTACCCTACTGGCAGAAAGTGAAGAGGAACTGAAGAGCATCTTGATGAGGGTGTAAGAGGAGAGTGAAAAACCTGGCTTAAAACTCAGCATTAGAGAAACTATGATCATGGCATCTGGTCCCATCACTTCATGGCAAATGGAAGAGGAAAAAGTGGAAGCAGTGACATATTTTATTTTCTTGGGTTCAAAAATCATTGAGGATGGTGTTTGCAGCCATGAAATTAAAGGACAGTTGCTCCTTGGAAGGAAAGCTATGACAAACCTAGTCAGCATATTAAAAAGCAGAGACATCATTTTACCAATAAAGGTCTGTACAGTCAAAACTATGGTTTTTCCAGTCATCATGTATGGATGTGAGAGTTGGAACATAAAGAAGGCTGAGCATCAAAGAACTGATGCTTTCAAACTGTGGTGCTGGAGAAGACTTGTGAGAGTCCCGTAGAGTGTGAGGAGATCAAAGCAATCAATCCTGTGTTGTGCTTAGGCACTCAGTCATGTCCAACTCTTTTGTGACCCCATGGACTGTAGCCCTCTAGGCTCCTCTGTCCATGGGGATTCTTCAGGCAAGCATACTGGAGTGGATTGCTATGCCTCCCTCCAGGGGATCTTTCCAACCCAGGGATCGAACCCAGGTCTCCCACATTGCAGGTGGATTCTTTACCATCTGAGCCATCATGAAAGACACCAATCAATCCTAAAAGAAATCAACCCTGAATAGTCATCGCTGAAGCTGAAACTCCGATACTTTGGCCACCTAATGTGAAGAGCCGACTCACTGGAAAAGATCCTGATACTGTGAAAGACTGAAGGCAAAAGGAGAAGGGGGTGGCAGCAGATGACGTGGTTAGACAGCATCACCAACTCAATGGACATAAATGTGAACAAACTCTGGGAGATCGTGAAGGACTGGGAAGCCTGGAGTGCCGCAGTCCATAGGGTAGCAAGTGCCAGTCATGACTTAATGACTGAACAACAAGAAAGTGGCCTCTAATCTTCCAGACCCTGCCACGTGTGGGGTTTGAGGGGATCCAAGATTGGTGTATTGTGGTGGGGTAACCTCAGGGTTCTATTATGTTAGCACCTGGCATCTAGACCATATTAGTCTATAATGCCTCCATTTCATGGAAGGATTTGTCATTTATTAATAGTTTAACTATAGCGTTGTTCCTAATAGAAAAACACTGTCACATTGTTCAAGGTATTGGTCTGTGATTTTGAAGTCAAATGGAGAGAGATCACCTTGAACTACAGACAAAATGCAAGACTGTGTTTCTCTGATCTTTTGGCAGAACTGCAACTATACACTTGCTTTCATTGTGATGCACAACCTAGAAGCAGCATTCACATTTAAGTACATTCAGATCCCACCTGCCTCCAATCATCAAAGCCTCCTGATATTTACCAAAAGGATCTGTCATTTACAAAATGAAAAATTGGCTTATGTCAGTTTGTGACAGCCAATTATATAAATAAATAGACAGTCATAGGGAATGTTTCACTTGACAGTAAATGGCTCCACTTTCTATTTCAGAATTTTACCATAGGCAAAAAAAGGTATCAGGACCATATCTATTTATAGTTATCTGGAGTATATAGGCTTGGTAGCACAGTAATCATCACAAAGAACTAATTACCTACAGTAATAAATGGTGATATACAAAAACAGAAAAGGAAATTCATAACAGATTTAATGCTAGGATTTTTGCTTCCAACCATGCTGCTGCTGCTGCTAAGTTGCTTCAGTCATGTCTGACTCTGTGCGACCCCATAGATGGCAGCCCACCAGGTGCCCCGGTTCCTGGGATTCTCCAGGCAAGAACACTGGAGTGGGTTGCCATTTCCTTCTCCAATGCATGAAAGTGAAATCGCTCAGTCATGTCCGACTCTTAGCCACCCCATGAAATGCAGCCTACCAGGCTCCTCTGTCCATGGGATTTTCCAGGCAGGAGTACTGGAGTGGGTTGCCATTGCCTTCTCCACTTCCAACCATGATGAATTACCAAAGATTGAATTTTCTCCAATGCTTTCAAACACTAAAAAACTGAACAGAAAGTAAGAAATAATGACTTCCCTATGTGTGGCAATAGGTAAGGCAGGTCTGTGATCTGTGAGTAAAGGGAAACAAAGGAGGTGAGCGTTGTGTAGGGAGGGAAATGCAAATAGAATCCAAAGATCTTAATCTGTTGAAGGGATCAATATCATAATTCAGGGGTAGGCTAATACAGATAGAGTCGGGGGGACATAATATTAGAAAAATGGAGTTAATAGATATTCAAAGGGGACTCTTCAATTTTAAGCTGAGTATAAATATGGCTATATATAAAAACAAGTTACACAAGGGCAGAGAGAAGATCACTTGAAGTTGTAGGATTATCAATTCCTGGAGCTCACACAGGACTGAGAGAATTTATCTTTCCATCAGCAGAACAGAAAGACCTCCTAACCCACAGATCATGCAAGACTTGACAAAGTTATTAAATTAATAATGGGGCTTAATTATGTCCATAGTAACGGCCAATCTGTATTCACACTAACAAGTCATAAAGCAAGCCTTGAACAGATTTAATTGATCTGAATAACTCAACTGCATTCCAAGCAAAATCCAACACTATTTAGAGGAATACAAAAAAATCCATCACTCAAATGCAAGATTTACAAAGTTCAGTGATCAATCACCTATTACCAGGGACAGTAAGACTCCTATTATATGAACGAATTCCATTCTTCATCTGTTTTTCAATACCAATATTGTACACTTTTTATTACTATAACATTGCAATATAGTTTAAAATCAAGGAGCATGAAGTCTCTAGTTTGTTCTTTCTCAAGAATTGCTTTGTCTACTGGGGGTATTTGTGATTCCGAAAAAGTTATTTTAAAAATAGGAAAAAAGATCTATTCTATTTTTGGACTTTTTAGCAGACTAAAATTTACCTGAAACATATTTGCCATTCACAATAAATTTCATTTCTAATACATGAGAATCTCTGATTGTCAGTATTATCAAAAATTTTCTGTGGAAAACATCCTGTTCACTGATATAATTCAAATTAACATATCCATTGCCTCTTTATCTTCATAATATTTTTCTTCAATTGTTGTAAAAAACTTATGTCAGGTTTCAATATGTAGCTTTGATAACACTACATCTATAACCCTTTCAATTTTTATAAATAATTTAATATACCTTTTAGTGGATCAGTATGTGAGAATTTAGAAGTAAATCATTTGTTCCTCTCACAGGTCTGGGGAAGTAATAGAGTCAAATAGGTCTGTATGACACTGAATCCTGTGCTTTCTCCAGAACACTATTTTACATCACGGCTATGTCTACTAAAGCAAAACAGCTGTATAATTATTTTCTCACAAAGAGAGTTATTTGCAAACTGTAAAAGTGCTTCATATTTCTAATTAATATTGGTCCAGCAAACACTTATAGAGGGTCCACAATGTTCAAGTATTATTCTAATTACAGTAAATTATGGTAGTTCTTATTCATGCCTTTGACTAATCTGGAATTTGCTAATAACCAGCTTAACTGCAGAAGTACCAGAATCATAAGATGTTTTGAAAAATTAATTCACCACCCTCTTAAATAGTTTAGTGACTCATTACTTAATGGAATATCTTACTCTACAAGGAAAATATAATCAAATGAATCATGAAATAAGACATCATATGTGCTTCATTTCCCCTAACAGTTTCTAACATTTTAAGTTTCAAAATTCTTTTTGATTTCTTATTCTGATTATCCATCCTTTTGGTGAAATAAGACAACAAAAGGTAAAACTGAAGCTCAGGGCTATATGTGATTTGTTGTCTGTCACAATATATTTTAATGGCTGGCTAGACATCACTTCATGGCAAATAGATGGGGAAACGGTGGCAGACTTGATTTTTGGGGGCTTCAAAATCACTGCAGATGGTGATTGCAGCCATAACATTATAAGATGCTTCCTCCTTGGAAGGAAAGTTATGACCAACCCAGAACAGCATATTAAAAAGCATAGACATTAATTTGCCAACAAAGGTCTGTCTAGCCAAGGCTGTGGTTTTTCCAGTAGTCATGTATGGATGTGAGAGCTTTCTATAAAGAAAGCTGAGCAATGAAGAATTGATGCTTTTGAACTGTGGTGTTGGAGAAGACTCTTGAGAGCCCCTTGTATTGCAAAGAGATCCAACCAGCCCATCCTAAAGGAGATCAGTCCTGGGTGTTCATTGGAAGGACTGATGTTGAAGCTGAAACTCCAGTACTTTGGCCACCTGATGCAAAGAGCTGACTCACTGGAAAAGACCCTGATGATGGGAAAGATTGAGGGCAGGAGGAGAAGGCAACAACAGAGGATGAGATGGTTGGATGGCATCACTGACTCAATGGACATGAGTTTGGGTAAACTCCAGGAGTTGATGATGGATAGGGAAGCCTGACATGCTGCAGTCCATGGGGTTGCAAAGAGTCAGACAGGACTGAGTGACTGAAATGAACTGAACTGAAACAAAGGTAAAAACCCAGATTTCATGGGTAAAAATGTAATGAGGCTTTTACATTTATTCTACAGAGAGCTGATTTCTAGGAGAAATGAACCATTTTTAAATTAAAATTTCTTTAATGTCCTACATGTTTTGCTGTTTTATATATATTGATAATTGAACTTAATTCTCATATTTACATTCAACCTTGCTATGGAATCAAGAAAAAAAATCTTCAATAAAGAACTTTAAAAGAGAAAATAACACCTTACATCAACCTGTGGGTATTTCACTTTTCATAAATAACACTTTGGATAGAAGAATTTATTTAATTTTAGACACTTCCATCATTCAAAAGTTGTGTACCTATAAATATCTAAACTAAAACAAGAAAGTAGCCATATTTCTCTTAAGTCCTTATCTCTAATATGTCATAGAGCCAATCAAGAGAGAGCTACAACCATGTTTGACTATCACATTATATTTCAAAGCACAGATTTTGACTGACATTTTAAATGTAAGGAATCATCCTAGAATATTGAGTTCCTGGAATTAAATATTAAGAACACGTATAAAACAATATTTTTGAAATTTTAATTTTTTAAATTTTCTTAAGTATGTAGAAAAATTCACTGGTGAGTTCCTTATGTTCACAAATTTATTTTTTGATGAAGAGACTTTTGACTATTTTGAACAAATCATACACAGAGTTAGAGAATACATTTTAATGCGGGCTATATATCTTTTTTATTTTGAATTGTGGAAAAAACACATAAAATTAACCAACTTAATCATCTGAGAGAACCTCAAAGAGAAATCTGTATACCTATGGTTACAGCAGTATTATTCACATAGTCAAGAGATAGAAGCAACCCAAATGTCCACTGATGGATGGATGAATGAATAATCAAAATGTATTATATACATACTGTGAAATATTATTTACAGTATGTATATAAAAGAAAGAAAATCCTGTATATGGATGAACCCTGAGGACATTACACTAAGTGAAATGTTAGTCACCAAAAGATAAATAGTGTATTTTTAAAGTAAGAATTTAATGATATTGTTTGAATGAGAAAACATTTATGATTTTCACTGAGTTTTATCATGCCTAAGATTGCTTCATAAATTTAAAAAAAATTATAAACTTTTAGTGTAAGGAAAACCTAAGATATCAGATGCCAGTTTTACACATTAGGAATTTCCAGGCCAGAAACTCAGCATTTTAGCCGAGTTTATATAAGTAACTGTAACTTACTGAGAATTCACAATGGGGCATAATATTTGCTAGATGCTTTAGAAGCTATCTCATTTAATGCTCATCATTTAATGATTTAATTAGTTTTATTCACTTAACTTTATGCTTGAGAAAGCAGAGACTTCAAAGTTTAAGTAACTGGCATAAGATCAAATAGGAGAGGGTGGAGAAAACATTTGTTTTACTCGCAGCTCATGTTCTCAAACTAGTAAGTTATATTGCCTTCTTCAGCTTGTATCTAGATCAGTCTTCTTTTATGCACTCAACCAGTAATTGAAAATACATGAGCTTTGTTTAAGCAGTAGTTTAGATGACTGAATTTGAATGTCTTATCCTCCTGAGTAGCTACCTTGAGCACTGTAGCCTATTTTATTTCTTTAGGGCATATTAAAAAAAAAAGTGTATATCTTGCAATAATAATAAATTGGTACTATTTCTTTAATATGCAACAAAGGTATCAAGAGTATGACAAAGCTTAAAGCATAGCATTTGATCTTAATTTATTTGCAAATATTAACAGCAAACACTTTTAAATCACTTCTCTACGTCAGGAATACTCATGCATATGAGTGTGTGTGTGTGTGGTTAATACCTTCGTAATACCTTGGAAATCATAAAGCATATCATGAAAGTATAAAAAATACTCAGGTATTAACAACAGATACACATATGCATATGTATTTCTCACAAATAAAAAAGTGATAATATATAGAACAATCATAATCATTCTACGAACAACCGAATAGACTAGGTATTAACATATTCTCTATTTTACAGATAAGGAATCAGAGGCACAAAGAGCTTATACACACAAAGAAAGTGGAAATCAGGAAGGGCCAGAATTTATACCCATAAAATCTGAATCAAGGCTTTGTTCTTAATCAGTTACCTAAACACTTAATGCTAAATTATTGTCTTTTTCATATGAAGCATTGTTATGGGTTAAATGTGTCCACCCAAAATCCTTATGTTGAAGTCCTAATCCCCAGTATTTCAGAGTGTGGCCTTATTTCAAGGTGGGATCTTTATGGAAGTAATCAAGTTAAAGTGAAATTACTATGGTAGATCCTAATCTGATATGACTGATGTCCTGATCAAATGTGTGCATGCAAACTGGCTCAGCTATGTCCAACCCCATGAACTGCAGCCCGCCAGGCTCCTCTGTCCATGGGAATTCCCAGGCAAGAATACTGGAGTGGGTTGCCAATTTTGTCTCCAGGGGATCTTCCCAAACCAGGGAATGAACCCATATCTCTTACATCTCTTGTATTGGCAGGCAGGTTCTTTACCACTAGCACCACCTAGGATGTCCTTATGCTGCTGCTGCTGCTAAGTTGCTTCAGCTGAGTCCGACTTTGTGCGACCCCATAGACGGCAGCCCACCAGGCTCCCCCATCCCTGGGATTCTCCAGGCAAGAACACTGGAATGTGTTGCCATTTCCTTCTCCAATGCATGAAAGTGAAAAGTGAAAGTCAAGCTCAGTCGTGTCCGACTCTGTGTGACCCCATGGACTGCAGCCTACCAGGCTCCTCCATCCATGGGATTTTCCAGGCAGGAGTACTGGAGTGGGTTGCCATTGCCTTCTCCGAGGACATCCTTATAAAAAGGAGTAATTTAGACACATGTGTGTGTGTGTGCTGTTGCTTTGATTGTGTCCAACTCTTTGCAACCCTGTGGACCACAGCCCACCAGGTTCCTCTATCCATAGGGTTCTCCAGACAAGAATACTGAAGTAGGTTGCCCTTCCTTTCTCCAGGGCATCTTCCCAACACAGGGATTGAACTCACACCCCTTTAAGTCTCTTGCATTGGCAGGCAGGTTGTTTACCACTAGCACCACCTGGGAAGCCCAAAGCAAAAATGTTAGTCACACAGCTGTGTTTGACTTTTTGCAACCCCAAGGACTGAAGCCTGCTAGGCTCCTCTGTCAATGGGATTCTCTAGGCAAGAATACTGGGGTGGGTAGCCGTTCCCTTCTCCAAGGGATCTTCCTGATCCAAGGATCAAACTCAGGTCTTCTGCATTGTAGGCAGATTCCTTACCATCTGAGCCACCAAAGGCTGAGACACATAAAAAGAGAAGACAACATGAACAAACATAGAGATGACAATGAACAAGCCAAGAAGAGAGGCCTGAAACAGCTCCTTTCCTCATTGCCCTTTAAAGGAACTAATCCTGCTGACACCTTGATATTGGGACTTCTAGCCTTCAGAATTATGACAACAAATTTTTGTTGTTTAAGAATCTGTGGTTCTTTGCTATGATAGCTCTAGCAAACTAACAAAAGAACCATTATAAAAAATTGTCATTATATGTAATATTATAAAAATAGCTTTAATAACTACAGCTGTGCATTCTAAGTGAATACCTGTTATTGCAAGATGAAGACATTGGTATACATATTACAGGGGTTCTCTGGTGCTTCAGATAGTAAAGAATCTGCCTTAAATGTGGGAGGCCCAGGTTTGATCCTATGATAATGATAGGATCAGCAATATCAGACATCTTAATGGAATGTTTACATTAGAAAGGTGAGTCATGTTTATTATTATGTGGTTTGGGGCTCTGAAATGATTAAAAAACAGTTTCATATGTGTGAAAAGAATTGCTATTATTAAGGTAGTTATTGAAAGATAGCCCATAAAATATATTAGGCAAGCCATATCCGTTTTTTTTTTTTTTAATGATTTTCTTTACATTGTTCAAGGCACGTTCTACTCGCTTAAACCAGATCTGAGGTAAGACTTCAAGCGACACATATTAGCAAATGCTTACTATAAATCTTAACCAGTCAGACATGAATTTTACTACTTTATTTAGAAAATTTTCAAAAACATACCATGGGCACTCCAATATATGAATGCTAATAGTCTAAGTTATGCTAGAATCACCATGGTTTACTACTACTCTTGAAATTTCAAAGACTCTTGCTCCCTTATTGGCAAGCAAATAACAGGATTTTTTTCTGCATTTTTAGGAAATATTAAAAATAAGTGAAATTAAATTATATGATTTATAACAACTGAGGATAATATGAAATAAAAATATTTCTTGGGGTCAAATAATTTATGCACACATTTCTGACAACTGGATATCTGCTGAGGGTCCTGAACAAAGAAACAATTGAGGAAAACAAAGTAAAATCCTTTTAATCTTCCAATAAAGTCAAGTAGATCACTTACATATTTCCCCTAGGATTTCTAAACTCAACAGTGGTCTTTATCACCATACTGTTGGCGCAAGCATTACTATAAATACATTATTATGGGATTCTCTATCTAAAACTATGGAGGAAAGACTTTTTACATACAAAATAGTTTGCTTTTTAAAGAAGATCTCATTAGGTAGCCAGGTTGTGATAAAGTTAAAAATTTGTTTAAGTATTTGGCAATGAGGCTGCGTGCAGCAAGATCCTGGGAATTCTCCTCCTCCTTTGAGAATTTAAACATGAAAGGAGTGTGTCTATGCCTCTACTTCTACACTTTGCTCTACATTGAACAATATTTCACTGATATTAATGCAGGTTCTCACTTTTTATTCCTGAAGACTGGCATTAGGCAACCTGAGGGACGAATACTTTGAACAATTTGAGAATTACAGAACATTTTTTGAACATGTATAGATTTTGAAGGAAGATAAATGTATAGAAGAACTGAAGAAATAAAGTTTCTACTGAAATATGAAGTGAGAAAAATTTTCTATACCTTTGACAAAGGGAAGATGATTAATAACCTGCTTTTCTTCTAACATGAACATAGTGATTGTGAGAATAATATGTACTCTTAAATATCTATAAATGCAAGTGTTTCTATCAGTGAATTCATTCTTTCTTGCATTGATCAAATATGTACTCAAAAGTGGCTTTGTGGGATATACTCTGCTAGTCTAGGGTTAGAAGGTGGCAAACCTTATGGAGTTTACAGTTTGGTAATCTACCATTAATACAGAAAATAAAATGGCCCAACTCTCTCCATATAATGTGATTCATATGCCTCTTGATGTCACCCATAATGTTAGCTGTCCCTATAGAGGAAAACTGTGACTCTTTATAGTTTCAGGTGAATTTATTACAAGGCTACGGTTTTTCCCTTAGTCATGTATATATATGAGAGTTGGACCATAAAGAAAGCTGAGCACTATAGAATTGATGCCTTTGAACTGTGGTGCTGGAGAAAACACTTGCTACTTTTGTACTGCAGTGTTGGAAAGGGCTCTTGAGAGTCCCTTGGGCTGAAAGGAGACTAAACCAGTCAATCCTGAATATTCATTGAAAGGACTGATGCTGAAGCTGAAGCTCTAATATTCTGGCCACCTGATGCGAAGAGCCAACTCAGTGGCAAAGACTGACACTGGGAAAGATTGAAGGCATAAGGAGAAGGAGGTGGCAGAGGATGAGATGGTTAGACAGCATCACCATTCAATGGACATGAATCTGGGCAAACTCTGGGAGACAGCAAAGAACAGAGGAGCCTGGTGTGCTGCAGTCCATGGGGTCACAAAGAGTCAGACATGACTTAGTGACTGAACAACAAGCTTAATCACCCTTGATTATTTCCCCCCTACTGGGGAGCTCTTAGTTTTCTGAAAACGTTAAGTTGACTAATTTTCTCACTGTAACCATCTGGTTTCCTTAGTCCAGATATTAAATCCTCATTGTGAATGTTTAGCAATGGCACAGGTTGAGTGTTAATTTACTCCCTCTTTCAATGCACAATGATTCATCAGTAAAATGTTTATCTGTTTCATGTTGTTTTTTCTGTCTTATTATTATTGGACTATTGGATGTTAGAGAAGATCTTTTATCTTATGATTTCTAAAAAGATATGATTTTCACTGTATGTCAAAGAACCAGAAACAGGGGGCTAAGTGTACAATGTATTGCAGACCAATAGTAGTAAGCAGAGTTCAGTTCCTCACAGCACTGCTGACTTTGCTACATACTTATGCAGTGAAACTAAACAAGAGATGAGCTATGTAAGTAGAGTTCTTTGCTGAGAGTAAAGGGAATCATTGATTAGGTTCTTCTGAATTCAACACTGCTAATACTGTTTTTCTGGTTGTAATTTGGAGGGTTTTGTGTGTATTTGTTTTATTAAAGCCTTTCTTTTGTGTCTTGTATCAAGAGAATTTTTCTTACAAAATCTAAAAATAGTAAAATAAAATACAATCAATATTTGTATAATTAAATGATTATTTTCCTCAATGAAACATTCCACTAGGAAAGTCTCCTTAGGTTCAGAAATGTTTTTATTTTTTTAAGTTGCTTAAAATGAGGAACAAATGTGTCATTATCATAACAGACAAAAAGAGAAATAACTGGAAGGAAAATACAGTTATATTGGAATTTACCTAACTATTCCAATCAAAGCCTTTATCAACTTGCTCAAGGATAGAATTTCAGATAATGTATAAAATCCTACCACAAAACTAAAGCTAGAAGCCTAATTATATTTTAATGTACACTGTGGGATCTCTCCAGTGACTTATTTTCCCAGGAGTTTCTGCATTAATTTTTATTCATTATCCCTCTTTCACATATTTTTCTCTGAAGACATGGGAGAAAAAGATAATACAAGAAAAGCAGACCTTCTTGAAAAGTCTTCCAGGCTTCATACATTTCACTGAAGAACTGGACTGTGGAGTAATTGGTGGCTTCTGTAAATATCGGTATTAATCAGTTACCCTGTGCCTGTCAACTTATGGGTTGAAAGAGTTTTTTTTTTTATACATTTTAAAATTTGTTTTATTAGCTTATTTGAAACTCATAATTCGAGTTAGTATTTCAGAACTATATAAACAGTTGATCTTCCATACTACTTTCCCAGAAGAAAAGATGTAAATTATTGTTGATTATTATAAAATAATTATACCTAACAAAATTAGATGTCAGAATTTAAATACAGCTCTACATTCTGTACAATCTTTGTGTTGCTCAGGATTAAATCTCTCTGTTTCTTCTCAATATTTTAAGACTATTATTTTACTCCTGAGAATCTGTGGGATGAGCTCTGATTTCAGTCAAATGCATAGATTGGGTAATCAAGACAAATATACAAACATAAGTGTCTGATTCATCAGAAATGCTTCCATTCAAGCAGTAGAAGATAACAAAGGCTAACATAAACAGCTACTACATGAAGTACAAAAGAACAGCTTCTCCTGACAGTTACTTTCTAGACTAGAGGTTCATTTCTTGTGGGTCTTTCACAGAGGTTTATGTCAGTACTAAAATTCACTAAAATCAAAGAAAAATAAGGGCCTGATGGTGGGGAGAGATCCTGGTAGTGCTTTTTAATGGGGATGTGCATGTCTTCATTGTAATCCATCAATCTGTATATTTCTATTGATGGGGCACCTTGCCATCTTAATGTGATTTTAATTCCTAACATATTAGAGATTAAGGATAGTTTAGATGCTCTAAATTGCACATGGGTAATGCAATTCTCTAAGGCTTATCTATAACCTTTGTTGCAACTGACATAGTGTAGCGATGGAGCACATAGACTCTTGAATGACATTGCTTACCAGACCCAGTAAATGCTTAAGATGTGAAAGTTGGACCAGAAAGGAGGATGAGCACTAAAGAATTGATGCTTTTGTACTGTGGTGTTGGAGAAGACTCTTGAGAGTCCCCTGGATTGCAAGGATGTCAAACCAGTCTATCCTAAAGGAAATCAGTCCTGAACATTCATTGGAAGGACTGATAAGCTGAAACTTCAATACTTTGGCCACCTGATGTGAACAGCTGACTCACTAGAAAAGACCCTAATGCTGGGAAAGATGGAGGCCAGGAGGAGAAGGGGATAACAGAGGATGAGATGGTTGGATGGCATCACCAACTCGATGGACATAAGTTTGAGCAAGCTCCGGGAGATGGCAAAGGACAGGGGAAGCCTGGCGTGCTACAGTCCATGGGGTCAGAAAGAGTCGGACATGACTGAGCAACTGAACAACAATAAAACCTCACTGAAGATTAAAATTAAATCATGAAGCAGACTTATATTTAAGATTTGGGGATTATAGATTTCTGGATTCCTTTAGTGGAAATTTTGGTTAATACATAAATGGGCACTTCCATTGCTGCAGGGTCAGTCTGTACATAAGAAAATAATTCTCCTTTATGCAGAATCAGTATCTGACATGGCGTGACTGATTCACTACTTTATCAAGAAGAGAGACTTGATGATAGGTAGTCGAGTGAGGTAGTCATATGGATTTTCATTGCTTAATTTAGATTTTCCTGAAGGTTATCTTTGAATAGTTGACATAGGCTCAGATATAGATCTCCTGGGAATGAAGTAAACTTATAAAAAATAATGTTTGCGTTAGTTTGGTGATGTATTTGTTTTCGTGTAGAACTTCCATGGTCAGGGAAATAGTATTTTTCTCTACTTTGACAAATTTTCTTTTGGCTTTCTTCTCCATTAATATTTATTAGGTTTTTTATATGTGCCATCAAGAGATAAATATTTCTAGGTAAGTAGCAATAAAAATATAAATCTGCCTTTTTCCCCTGATATATGACCCAAAACAACTTACACAAATGTTATCTTTCCAAAATTCCTCAACGGATTTGATTCAGTCTACGCTAATTTCTAATCCTCTAGTGGCTCAAATGGTAAAGAATATGCCTGTAATGCAGGAGATTTGCGTTTAATATCTGGGTCTGGAAGATCCCCTGGAGAAGGGAATGGCTACCCACTCTAGTACTCTTGCTTGGAGAATTCTACGAACAGAGGAGCCTGGTGGGCCACAGTCCTTGGGGTTGCAAACAGACACAATTGCATGACTAACACTTTCACTTTCTTTAATAATATATTTAATGCTTACTTCTTATTTTTTTTTTTCCTGGAATGTCTGCTTTTCTACATGGTCTAAGTTCAGTTAGAGACATAGATGTTACAGCAAGTTTTTTTTCTACTGCTATATTATTCTCTTCTTCATATTTATAATAAAGTCTAGGCTATACACAAAAAGACTGTTCTGTATTTGTTTTTGTATCCTTAGTTACTTTAGATGTATGCTTGTTCTTTTCCTTGAATCTGATAATAAGCTTCTTAAAGATAGGTATTATGTCTTATACCTCCTGTATCAACAAAACGTAGAGCATACTTGTGTTACAGGATAAACCTAATGAACACATACATTTCGTTTAAAAATTTCAGTAGCAGTATCCTCAAATGAGATTTTGACGGCTGTGCTTGTCAAATTTCCATAAGATTAAAGTTTTTCTGTATTCCAGTTAACTGATTGTGTAAATCCTCACAATCTGTCCTCAATATTTTGGTGAATGTAAAGATGATAAAAAAAAAAGGGAATGCAATGCCTGTGACAAATGAAATACTGCCTTTCATATCTGTAAACAAAGGATGTCACAATAATCAATGCTTGCAGCCCTCCAACGTGAGCAGATGTGCCCAGAACTCATGAAGAAAAGAATGCTTGCCATCTAGCAGCCCCCAGACTGCTGCCACTCCCTATAGTGAGCCCTGTGGAAACACAGGATATTGGCCCCAGACATCTGCTGTTCATATCAACTCTTGTTTCTTCCCATATGTAGAAAAGTGCTAAATTCCTTAACATGGAACATCTGACTTTCTTTAATTAAAAGTAGTATCTTGACATTCAGACTACTTCCCTTTGGGGCAACCTTCTATATAACCTGACTTCCCCCATTACCCCCTTGGAGCAGTTCTTTCAGGATTACTTGAGATGCTGCCTCCCAGGCCTGAAATCCTAAAAATTACTGGCCAATAAAACATAACTCTCTACTTTTAGACTGAATTATTTGTTGTTGTTGTTGTTGTTGTTGTTAAGTCACTCAGTCACGCCCAACTCTTTGTGATCCCATTGACTGTAACCCACCAGGCTCCTCTGTCCATGGAATTCTCCAGGCAAGAATACTGGCGTGGGTTGCCATTCCCTTCTAATAATGTTTTAGTCAACACCTAAAATAAATTATTGTGCTAGACATTTTCTAATTCTCACTGCAATCCATTCCCTACTGTTTCTTATAATTTAATATGCGTCAAGAAGCTGACTTAACTCATCTTGTGTCAATTAGGCTTCATGCCCTATCGGTTCTGTGTCATTTTAGCCACAAGAAGTGGGGGAAAGGGCAGGTCAAGAGTATATTTGCCCTTAGTTCCTCTCCTGATAGGTTTAAACTGAAAATAGCTGTTTTTCTATCCCTAAGGCCACAGACCCCTTTTAGGGTCAAATGGCCCATTTAATTCAGCTCTACTTCTCCCTGCATTCTAGATGCCTATTTCTTGCTTAGTGTAATTGGGACTAGAGTGGTGAGTGAACCTTCTCAGCTCTTGCTACCTTTGCATTGTTTTCTCTGACAATTCCTCATAAATTCTACTCTAGTCTTTGAAAATAAATTTGTCCCTTCATCAAAGTGCCCTCAGTTACTCTATTATCCTACCTTTTTTCTTTGCAGACCCTAAATTACACATCCTTCAAGTAAAGGATGAAAAAATGACTATAATCTACCTCTTCAATACTTAGTCTTGCCTATGTTTCTTTTCAAAGAAAACATTTGTACTTAATATCAGTACATTATTTGTGGTAAGCTTTATAGTTGGTGATGCTTAAATAAACATAATTTATGCAATGTCACTTCCAAGGAGGGAAAATTCTGCTCAGGTTGACCTTCTGGAGAATTTGATGAATTAAAAAATATATATATTGGCAAGAAAGCAATGACATTTACCAGTTTCTAAAATAGGCATTATGTTCTCTGCTTTCTTAAGCCCATAAGACAGCCAAGTGAAAAGATCTCAAAGTGACTCGACAAAATGTTGGAAGCACCATATGAAAGAATCTGGTTGACATCCTGTCATGTTAACTTTATCTCTACAAAGTCAGATGTTCTTATTCTCCTGTAGTTGATATAAGAAGATTAAGGTGCTGCATGACAGATGGTTTTAAAAAGTGCATACTATTCCATCTGGACCCAAGAGGAAAAAGCAAAGTCACCCAGAACTTTTCATCTAAAAATTGCAATGAAAGGAATCTTAAAAGTGAATTATAAACACTTCACAAAAGAATTCCACTAAAATTCTAGTGATGGTCAATTTCAGTTTTTTCTCAATTATAAACATTTGTGCTACCTGACATCTAGATAAGATCAAATTTTAACATAGAAAAAGTTAAACTTAGAAAGTTTCAGACTCATTTTACAGCAGTAATTCTCTGCTCCTTTCCAACTTTTGTTGTAGCCATGCGTTCCAGGAAACAAACTCACTCAGAAGGACAATGCAGATAGTGGAGTGCAGTTTACTACACCAACGAGCCCAAGGCAGAGTCTCCTCTTAGCCAAGGACCCTGATCAGTTTTTGTGAAAACCTTATATAACCTAAGCGTACATGCCCAAACCCACCTCCCCAAATTCCCTCAAACTAGTCTGAACAAAAGAAAAAGAAAGATACAATCAAAGTCAACCTGTGATTAAACCTAGGTAGTTAACAGTGGACAATTGTCAATAGGCTTGTGGTCATTCCCCAGAAAGCATAATAGAATGTATGATTCTATTTGGTTACACAGATAATTAGGGTATTCTTTTAGGTGATGGAGAGCCCTGAGGCTCTTCCTTCCAGGGGGGCCTGGTTTTCAGATTGGTATGTTGTTTCCATAGATACTGGGCATTTAGCTCAAAGTCCACAGTCTGGCCCAAGATGGAGTACTGCTTTCAAGATAGAATCTGTTCTGTTTCCTCCTTCATTTTGATCATATTTCCTTCAGGTGAAGGTTTTATACACTATTCTGTTGTATAAATGTTCGAAAACATTCAATGCATTTTTTTACTGAGTGGTTTCAGTAACAGAAAGATAGAGCCTATAACCAAAGAAATAAAATTCTAGCTGTGCTGTTTCCAAATATACAAAATTTCTACTTATAATGATCTAACGTTCAAAGTTTTAAAAAATGTTAGGTTGATTCAATCCTACAAATCCACAAAATAATTTAACTAAATGTCATTTGTGTTCATGCATTAAGGTGATTACTGTGCTTCTGGTTGGAAGAATAATGATGATTCTTAATTATGGTGATTATGATAACTCTGCATTAAGGAATGACTGTTCTTTAATAATATACAGTAGGTTTTATCTTTTACGATAAAGGCTAATCAGGCAAGAATGGAAATCATATGAAACTGGATGCAAGGTATATATTATTATCATATAAGATGGGGAATAGCTTTTCATTGTCAGAATATTCCCGCATTTTACTGTTAAGTAATCATGAAATGGAGTGGTAGTATGAGCCTATGATAAATAAATTTATAAAAATAATGTTTATAATAACTAATCAATAATGATTAATAATCAACATTTATATAGTTGGAATTTCATAATTACATTCACAAACACTATATATGTAATATATGTATGTAATGTTCATGTGAATCAGTTGATGTGACATAGATTTTTTTACAGTAATGTTAAATAACCCTTCATTGAGAAATTAATAATGCATTATATTTTATGAACAACTCAATTCATTCTGTCACATTTTTATTCTAATTGAGAAAAGAAAGATTATGATTCTCATTTTGCATTCTTACTACGTTGAGTTTTGTTCTCAAAAATGTGTATGAGATTTTTCCTAAGATTTTTTTTTAATGTATTAGAATATGGCTATCTGTGACATTCAAATATTGCTATATTATTAGATACCATAATTTTAATTAATTGCTTAAACTGACTGAACTTTAACTTGGCTTTCAGCAGGTAATATTTACATGTAATTTAGAGAACAGAATATTAATCACATAGCTGACTAAAGATATATTGTCACTGAAACATAAATTTCCTTGCTTTCTTTTTTCTTTCTTTCTTCTCTTCTCTCAGAAATATGTGAACCACCAAGTCTTTGCTAAATGTTAGGATATAAACACAGTACACAAAATGGTTTTGAAAAAAGTCATACAGAATTTATGCTTTCAAATGCTTATATTCTAATGGTAGGATGGAGAAATACATACAAATAAAATTAAATTTGCGACATATACAAGTTAAAACAAACAAAAGGTAGAAAATGCATATCTATAAAATACTGCAATACTAATGCATAAAACTAATAAGACATATAAATGTATTTATGCTAAAGATACAAAATGCAGATAAAAGGAATAAAATGTTTACTATCAAAGAAAATATTACCAAGCTCATGAATTAGAAAATCTACCATAATATTGATGAAAATCCTCTAAATTTATGCATAGATTTAATGCAATTAAAAGAAGGCAGAGATGAAACGAAAACATTTCCTCCAGGGCAAGACTTAAAGGCAAATGGCTTACTGCAAATTTTAAGGAACAGATAATTGTCATGTTACACAATATTTTCATAAAATAGAAATCTATGTGTTACATAGTTAGAATAGTGGAACAGGCTCCAAGATTGTGGTCAGAGCAAGTGACGACTAGATCTTTGCTGAGGGCAAAGGAAAGGAAAAAGCCCAGGGAAAGGGAAACCGTGGCCTGGTGTGAGAACCTTTGGTGGGAAAACACACCTAACACACTCCTTTCAGTGACTGAAAACACATTTCGTTCCCTGATTGCTCTCTCTTACAAGCCCTATTCTGCACGCGGAATAGCCAAACCAGACCCAGGAACCACCAATGGGAAGAGACAAAAAGTATAGAAAAGGAAACCAACTCCTATAGGAGTTGGTCCCCTTTCACATCTCCAGGGTTTATGGTCTGCTGCTTAATAAATCCTGCTTGCTTGAGCTGTAACTGGTCTGTCATTTCAGTTCTTTGCTACAACAAGACAAGAACTGAGGGAGAAAAAAAACGACTTGACATATGGAAAGCGACTAAATTTATTTTATTAAAATACATTACCATACTACCAAATAAATAATAAATAATCCCCTCAAAATCACTTCAGCAGTCCTTTTTTATGAATATGAACAAGCTGCTCTAAAAATATATGAGAATGAAAATAACAGTCAAAAACTATTTCGATTATGAAAAATAAAATTGAGACGGCTTGTGCTATATGATTTTAAAGACTATTTTATAGTTATAACAACAAGGACTTTGTGGTATTATAACAAAGATTAGTGAGAAAAAATTCAGTCTAGAAACAGAACCACACAAATATCACCAGCTGATTTTTGAAAAGCGGCAAAGGAAAGTCAACAGAGAATGAATAGTGTTAAGTGAATGATGTTTGAACAACTGGACATACTCTAGAAATCTTGATCTGTTCTTCCCATTTTTCCAAAATAAAATGAATTACATATCCAAAGGAGTAATATAAAATTATTAAACATTTAAATAAAACATAGGAGGAAACGAATCTCAATAACCTTGGGTTATATTAAAAGTTCTCATCTATGTGTGCAAATACAAAATCCACTAAAGAAAGACTGAACTTTTCTTTAGTCTAGCAATAAGGAAACAAACCATTCAATTTTAAAAATGGGTAAAAATCTGATTTGTTAACTTCATCAAAGAAGATATGCAGATGACAAATATGTTCAGGAAAGCTGCTCAACCTAATTATTCAATAAGAAAACTGAAATTCAAATCAAAAGGAGCTAGCAATACCATTACATGTCTAGTGGAAACGCTACAATGAATAAAACACAATAGCAAGTGCTAGCTTACAGTAAGTACTTCTTTACATAACTCTCCCCAAAATATCTCTCCTGAGATATTCTTCATTCCTGAGATAGACTTCCTGCCTCCCTGGCCTTAGGAACTTCAAACACAACACAACTGAAGTTAAATTCATTCTTTTCACATACACACCCACCATGCATACAAAGTCAGTCCTTCCAAATTGCAGTTTACAACTTGGTTCAAAACTTGAGACTCATTCTGTCTATACCACTCTCCTCTATCCCCACTACTACATCTAATCACAGATGTAGTTCTAGCAATTCTATTAATATTTCTTCTACCTCTATAACAAATAGGGCAACTTCACTTTCCTTGGTTTTATTCACATTTGCACTTTTTTCCTTGAAAAATGTTTTGATGATTTTATAAAACTAAAGGCTGCATAAGTGGTCATTGGATTGAATCCAAGTCTGTTTTTCTTGTTCTGTTTTCTTGACACATGAGGGAAATAGGAAAAGGGTAGCGCTTAAAGAGGTGGAGAAGAATGCTATCCAGAATTCATGAAGGGATGGATAGAACTAATAAATAATAAAACAGCTTTGCCCTGTGAAAGCATATAAAATGCTATCATAAAATAGGCACTGTGTCCTTTAAAAACAGTGTATTATTCACCTGAATGAAGACAATGAATAGCAATTTCAAGGATATTCATACTGATATTTTTTACTGTCCTCTTGCAAAAATAAAGGCGGAACAAATGAATTTCTAGCATAGGTACTATGCTTTCACTCTGTCACAGAGATTTGTTTGGAAATTGGGAATTGGTATTTTTATACCCTGGTGTTGGAAAGCTGGCACCAAACTTAAAAATATAAATGTTTACAATATAGTAACAGGATCAGTTTATTCTTGAGTTTTAGCAATGATATGAAAGCAATGATAAAACCATGACAATGTGACTAAATCACAATATACAGGATAGGACTATTATTTTTGAGATTATTTTATTATGGTCATATAAGGCTTCTTACTTCCAGAATCTCAAAACTAGTCTCCTAATGTATATTTGCATTCTCCTATCCATCATCTTCCTGCTGTCAGAGAGTCTTAAGAAAACACACATCAGATTGTTTTACATTTTCACTACACCATTTAGTGAACTTCCTTGGTGGCTCAGACGGTAAAGCATCTGCCTACAATGCAGGAGACCTGGGTTTGATCCCTGGGTAGGGAAGATCCCCTGGAGAAGGAAATGGCAACCCACTCCAGTACTCTTGCCTGGAAAATCCCATGGACAGAGAAGCCTGGTAGGCTACAGTCCATGGGGTCGCAAACAGTCAGATACAACTGAGCAACTTCACTTCACATCATTCAGTAGTGTTTCAAAAAACCTTAATGTGAATTATGTGGTTCTCTACATATGTTGTCTAGTCAGCTCTACATTCCACATTTCTTCCACTTTCTAGCTACTCATTTCTGTTCTCTTTCATCCATCTTCTTCTACCATCTCCTTCACCTCCTAGGTCTCCAGTAAATCCAGGCTTCTCTTTGTGTTCTTCTGATAAACAGAGCACACTATTTATTTCACTAAAAACTGCCAGATTTCTGCTATCATTCTTTAATGGTTATTCTTTCATGTTATTACCTTATTCTTTAATGTTTATTTACTTTTCAGGTCTCCTATAATCTGGCTCCAATCATTCAAAGCCAAAGCCCTTTCCTTATTCTCCCTCCTTCCTTGTCTTCCCCCTCACCCTCTTTTTCCTCCTCTTCTTTTCTCTCCTCTTCTCTCCTTCCTTCCCTCCCTCTCCATCTCATCTTTTCCTACTACTCTTTTTCTTTCAATATGAGGATCCAAGACAACAAGTCTGGGATGGTTCTATCAACTAGCATTGCTCAAGCAGAAATATTCACAGTTATGAGGCATTTTAAAACGAAAAAAAAGAAATCACCAGAAAAAAGGCAGAACTCTTGACTGTGATAAAGCTGGGATTTTTCTTTTTTAACCAAGAAATAAAATGCAAGCAATGTTAACAGGAGGCTTAAGTGTTCCTAATATGAGGTGAGACAGTTTTTTCTATGGAAAAAAATTACTATTAATATATTGTGACACACTTGCCTTTAGGCAAAGATCTACTTTTATATTCATATATTTTGGATATACATGTATTCACTTTTCTTTTTTTTTGGCTGATACATGCAATAATTTAGTTCTTAAGGACATCATAGCTGTACTGGTATTTCTGTATAACAAATTAATACAAGGAAATCAAAAGACCTGATTATTTGTTAATATATAATGTGCATGGACATGGACAATATAAATAACTCAGCCTTATGAGTCTTTCATATATTTGTACATATTTAAATGATTATTGTTAATTAACTTATATTTCTATATTCATTTAACATACATTTACCTACAAAGTGTCTGGAACCATGGTAACTGGGATATATCAGTGAATAAAACAGACAAAAATATCTGCCCTTCTAGAGCTTACATTCGAGTGAAGGGAAAAAAACAAGTAAAACATGTAACATTCATAGTGATAGTGCTATTTACAGAAATAAAGGAGGGAATTATGGTGGGGTCTGATGTAAAGGTTATTTGCTCACTCCCAACACAGACTTACATAGATTAAAATTAGAGAATGAGGGTCAAATAGTGGGAATTCTTGTTGTGCTGGGGTGTGCAGAGATAGAGTTCCTGTAACAACAGTCCTTAGCATCACAGGCATTTTTGGTTGCTGTGAAGTTGAGCTTATATGAGGAGGAGGTATAGCAGGTGTAAGATTTTTGACATGGGGTATGAAGACTGTCAAGATGGAAGGAACTGGCCTAAATATCTAGAGACCTGGGTATTGGAAACTTGTCTAGAGCTCCTTGAACTGTGTCTTGAATCCAGGAACAAAAAATACTTGGAACTTTATATATTTATTTTTTTTTTTAACATTGGTAAAGAGTGTAAGACTTAATGAGTGAGGTTCATTTCAGACCACACACAGAGCATTTTGACTCCTGACCCTTGCATAATCATTTTTAGTATCTTTTTTCAAAGTCATCAAACTTGCAAATAAAGCATTGGTGTTCAGATATATACTCCATTTATCAAAATTAATCATTTTGAAGAGTTAAATTCAATTTAGATGAGTTGAAGTTTGACCTCTACTGAAAATGAAAAGAATGAATGTTAAGAGCCTAGCTGAACACTGATGATGACAAAACCTAAGTCACATTATGGGGAATGACAGAGGGAGTGTTGAGTATAAGTATTATTCTTCTTACTAGAAGTACATTTTTTAAACTCTTTGTGTAACAGAGTTTTTTAAAGTTCTAGAGAAAACCAATTGGTTACAGAAATAAATAAAAATATTGTAGTTAATTCAGAAAATATAATGAAGATGATTCCCAAATACTAAAAAGTAAAATGATCAAGTGAATGTAATTCACATATTATGAGGAAAGAGCACAGTATGTAGACCTATATAGAATAAAGGAAAGAAAACACTTAAAATACAATGGGCTGACTTAATTGGTGGATACAGATAAAAGAAGACATTTTATACAAATATAATTACAGCTATGAAATTTCATACTATAGTCAGAATCAATTAGGTGAAATGTTAGAAAAACCACATGAGAAGATAAGAGAAATAAAAGCCTGGAAGTTCTTTGAGAGAGCTTGAGGGGACCCATACCTGAAACTCATTAAGCAGAGAATGACAACTCTCTGACTTAGATAATTTAGCCATTCATCTGCTTCAAGGAAAATGTTAGGATTTGATGAGACATTTTTTTCTTTTCTAAAACAGTTTTATTGAACAATATCATTGGCATAGGAAAATTAGATATATTTAAGTTGTGCAACTTGATATTTTGATATATGTATACACTATGAAATGATCACTGCAGTCAAGCTAATTAACATATTCCAATACCTGTCACTATAAGAATGGAACAGAGAATCTAAGCATACTTCTCACATTAGATGAAAGTCAGAATTCTATCAGAATTGGTCTTGATTACTAAAGGTGTGAACATGAAGGCACCTTGTTTATGTTTTTAGGAAAAAAATTAAGAAATAGCATTCTGCCATGTGGTCACTTAATATCACTGCAATGTGACCATAAAGTGATGTGTGTCATCCAGGAGTGAATTTTTAAATCTGAGAAATATACGATCAGTCCAAGTTAACCCACAAATAGCATTTATTGCAGCAGCTGTGGCTCAAACTCATATTTCTAATCTTCAAGCAGATGCCTGAATATGTGTTTTATAATAATGGAACTATATCACTATGAAAAGGGGATTGTCATAATTGTACAAACACCATTTTCTCTATTCTTTAAAATCAAGAGAAGTATACTCTTCCCCTTGTTTGTTTTCCTCCTTTTTTCTACCTCTTTCTCCTTTCACTTCTTATTTATATTTTGATATTTCCATCATATATATACCAAAGAATAAACACTGTTGAATTAACTTTTCTTAAAATTTTCCTCTTTCTGTGTTAATGTTTATGCAGCCACAAACAACTAATTCTACAGTGTTTTAGTTGAGTATAAATATGGCTATAAATTCACTTAGAGTTTTTGCCATCATTTTATATAAAATCACAATAGAAGATAAATATTTCTCACAAATAAATATACTTTTATGTATATATTCATAGATATACACAATATAAAAACAAATAAAATTAAAATAGAGCATGCAGAGGGATATATGGTAAAAAAAAAAAGTTTGTTTCTAAGATATACCCTTCCTTTTAGAGTAAACAAAAATTAATGATGTTATTTAGGGAGAATTTATCTAAAAATATACATTTACTTATCTACTTGTTTTTTCCAAATGAAGCTAAAGCATATTCACTTGACCATGTGTCATTTTTTTCATTTTCTGTAGTTAGTTTCTAAATAGAATTTACTGATGTATTAAACACACAGGACAACATATCCTTTACCTAAACCAAAAAGTTTGTTAGGAGATCACAAAGATCAGAGAAACATAGGTACACTGTACTAAAATTAAGAATATTTGTTCATCAAAAGTATTTCTAAGAGAGCAAAATGCAAACTTTCAAATGGAATGAGGTATTTGTCAGTCTTTATCTGACAAATTTTTTGATCCACAATATATAGAGTTCCCTCAAATCAAAAAGAACAAAGAAAATAGATGTTCCAATAGTCAAGGCCCACTTGACTTCACATTCCAAGATATCTGGCTCTAGGTGAGTGATCACACCATCGTGATTATCTGGATCATGAAGATCTTTTTTGTACAGTTCTTCTGTGTGTTCTTGCCACCTCTTCTTAATATCCTCTGCTTCTGTTAGGTTCATACCATTTCTGTCCTTTATGGAGCCCATCTTTGCATGAAATGCTCTCTTAGTATTTCTCATTTACTTGAAGAGACCTCTAGTCTTTCTCATTCTGTTGTTTTCCTCTGTTTCTTTGTACTGATTGCTGAGGAAGGCTTTCTTATCTCTCCTTGCTATTCTTTGAAACTCTGCATGCAGATAGGAATATCTTTGAACTGTGGTGTTGGAAAAGACTCTTGAGAGTCCCTTGGACTGCAAGGAGATCCAACCAGTCCATCCTCAAGGAGATCTGTCCTGGGTGTTCATTGGAAGGACTGATGTTGAAACTGAAACTCCAATACTTTGGCCACCTCATGCGAAGAGTTGACTCATTGGAAAAGATGCTGGGAAGGATTGGGGGCAGGAGGAGAAGGGGACGACAGAGGATGAGATGGCTGGATGGCATCACCGACTCAACGGACGTGGGTTTGGGTGGACTCTGGGAACTGGTGATGGCCAGGGAGGCCTGGCGTGCTGTGATTCATGGGGTCGCAAAGAGTCGGACACGATTGAGAGACTGAACTGAACTGAAACATATATAGAATAGGATATTACTCAACCATAAAAATGAATGAAACAATGCCAGTTGCAGCAATATGGATGGACGTAGAGATTGCCATCCTGAGTGAAGTAAGCCAGACAAAGACAAATATTGTATGAAGTCACTTACATGTGGACTCTAATGTATGAAACAAATGGAGTTATTTACAAAACAGAAAAGACCCACAGACATACAGAGCAGACATTTGGTTGCCAGAGAGTGGGGGGTGAGGGAGGGAAGAAGTGGGAGTCTGAGAACAGTGGATGCAAACTGTTATATGTAGGATGGATGAACAACAAGTCTCCACTGTGTAGCACAGGGGACTACATTCACTCTCCTGGGATAAACCATAATGGAAAAGAATATGAAAAAGAATGTACATATCTGTATAACTGAGTCACCACTCTGTATAGCAGAAACTTTCACAACACTGTACATCAACTGCACTTTAATAAAATTTTAAAAAACCAAAAAAAAAAAAAAGAACAATGAACTAATGACAGGCACTTCAAAGAAAGAGGATATCCAAATGAACAAAGAACATTTGGACATGCACTAAACTTCATTAGTCATCAGGGGAATAAAAATCACAACATTGTGATAATACTTAACAACCCAAACGGCAGTAATTAAAGATATATGGATAATAGGCTCCGGTTTCATCCACCTGATTAGAACTGGTTCAAATGTATTCTTTTTAGTAGCTGAGTAATACTCCTTTGTGTATATGTACCACAGCTTTCTTATGCATTCCTCTGCTGATGGACATCTAGGTTGCTTCCATGTCCTGGCTATTGTGAACAGTGCGGCAACGAACATTGGGGTACACGTGTCTCTTTCAATTCTGGTTTCCTCGTTGTGAATGCCCAGCAGTGGGATTCCTGGGTCATATGGCAGGTCTATTTGCAGTTTTTTAAGGAACCTCCACACTGTTTTCCATAGTGGCTGTACTAGTTTGCATTCCCACCAACAGTGTAAGAGGGTTCCCTTTTCTCCACATCCTCTCCAGCATTTATTGCTTGTAGACTTTTGGATGGCAGCCATTCTGATTGGTGTGAAATGGTACCTCATTGTGGTTTTGATTTGCATTTCTCTGATAATGAGTGATGTTGAGCATCTTTTCATGTGTGTGTTAGCCATTTTTATGTCTTTGGAGAAATGTCTGTTTAGTTCTTTGGCCCACTTTTTGATTGGGTCGTTCATTTTTCTGTAATTGAGCTGAAGGAGTTGCTTGTATATTTTTTAAATTAATTGTTTGTCTGTTGCTTTATTTGCTATTATTTTCTCCCATTCTGAAGGCTGCCTTTTCACCTTGCTTTTAGCTTCCTTTCTTGTGCAGAAGCTTTTAATTTTAATTAGGTCCCATTTATTTATTTTTGCCAGAAGGAAAAACAACAATACAGTATACTAACGCATATATATGGAATTTAGAAAGATGGTAACAAAAACCCTGTATGCGAGACAGCAAAAGAGATGCAGATTTATAGCAGTCTTTTGGACTCTATGGGAGAGGGCAAGGGTGGGATGATATGGGAGAACGGCATTGAAACATGTAAATTATCATATGTGAAATCAATCGCCAGCCCAGGTTTGATGCATGATACAGGGTGCTCAGGGCTGGTGCACCGGGATGACCCAGAGGGATGGAATTAGGAGGGAGGTGGGAGGGGGGTTCTGGAAGGGGAATGTATGTATACCCATGGTGGATTCATGTCAATGTATGGCAAAACGAACACAATAATTTAAAGAAAAAATAAAAAAATAAAATACAGACATTCTTAAAAAAATAAAGTTAATAGAATAATAAGGCTTAAGTAGGGGGGAGAAAAGATATATGTAACACCTAGAATTTCCATATTCTGTCACTGAGAATATAAATTTGACAAGCATTTTGTTTGGCATTACTTACTAAAATTGGATATGAAGCTATTTTATAACCCAGCAATTCCACTGCTAGCTATAGTTATACCCAATAGAAGTGTTAGTTATATTCACTAACATTCATAAGCAAGAATATTCATAGCAGAGCTTTCATCCAGTTTCAAACTGAAAACAACCCACATGTCACTTCACAGTGAAGATTAATATATTTTAAATATTTACTTACACTATGGAATTCAATATAAAAATGAACATGAATAAACCACTGCTATATTCAATAACAGGAATAAATTATATTAATATTTAATTAAGCAAATAAATCAGATACAAAAGAGTTGTACTCTATGATTCAAAAACAGACAACCCTAATCTCTCAAGTTATCCCAAAAACAGGTTAGGATAATAGTTGTTTTTTAGGTAGGAATAGTGCCTGGAAGGGAACAGAGGTGGACTTTTGGAGTGTCAGCAATATTCTTTCTAAAACATAGGTGCTGATTACATAGGGACTCCCACTTTATTAAAACTAAGTTTACATATATGAAGATATATGATTGTTAACTGGTATGTACGCTCTACTTATGACTTGTCAGATTATAGGTACCCAAATTGTTTCACATGCGAATTTAATAGGTAGTGTTATTCCAACTTTATATGAATTGATTTGAATAATTAAATACAGTAGGCAACACAATTATAGAAAATTCAGGACACAGAATATTTCTTAAAATATGCTTAGCATCCTTGATACAATCTCCTGGCACACAGATCCTGAACCTTTTGGGGCCATTTGATTTTATTCACCATCCTGTGGTTCTCTCATCATTATTAACTTGTGTTATTCACAATAGTATTTTTTTTTTTTTAAGGAATGTCCTTCTGTTACTTGCATGCTTATTTTTCTCAGGTCTATAGAACTTTGCATGTACTGGTAGTTTTATCTAAAATACCTCCTCTTGTTGGATAAAGGAATCCTTACACGTTTTTCAAGGTTTAGTTTAATCACGATCCACTTGTCTCTTGGAATGGCAGCTTCACTCTGCCCTGTGCCTCCACTACAGTGTTCACTTCATTGTATTAAGATTGCATCTGCTTATCTTTCTCACACACTGGATTGTATCCTGCTCAAGAGCAAGCATTGTACCTTTCTACTTTATATTCTTTCTCAATTACTTCACACAGAGCACAATAACAGGTTATACTATATAATCAGGCATGTCAGTTGACTGCTTAAATCTTAAATTATAAATTGTATTTTGGTGAAAAATTACCATGATAAAATATGACCTGCAATTATGCAGGATTTTGTTCTATTGTCCCCATGAACAATGTGTTTATGTGTACACATGTTTTATTATATTATTTTGACTTTCTGGGAAACAATATGTGAAAAGTGGAGTGCTGCATACCTGTTTTCTAGAAATATGTTTAAATAATACATGACATTCTTGAACAGAAGATTATTTGGAAATTACCCACCCTTATTTGTCTCCTCACTCCCAAATAATGTCCTTCAGCATTTATTCAAGGAAAAAAAGATGAATTGTTTGCTGAAGCAGCTGCAGATCACCCTGAATAAAAGCATATTCTAACTGTTTCAGAAAAAAATGCAGAACAATTTATGCTTAAGAAACAAAAGGGAAATGATCCTGAATTAATATATAATGAAGGAAATTGTAATTATTGGATCCAAAGGTTTCCTGAATCTCACAGTTCTAATGTATTTTTGGAACTGCTTCAAGCTGAGAATAGTACAAACAGAAAATAATACGAAATGACACCCTGTTGAGGGCTCTAGAGTTTTACAAAAGTTACGATGCCTTTTAAGAATGATGGAATCACATGCTTTGTTCCCGAGCTTCAGTGGCAGTCTCAGGCTCACTTGTTTTTGAGCATGTCATATTTATTAGAAACATTATAGAGAGAATCAAATGCATCCGTCACAACTCTATCCACCTCCTAAAATGGAGTTGGAAAGCATCGTTAATTCTTAGCTGAGTGTTGCCATGAGAGATAAACAAGGTTTCAATCCTCTAAGCAAAGATATTCCTTATTTAGAGACTTACATTAGCTTCTCTTCACAGAAGCCAGCTAGTCATTTGCTCATTTTTTTTTGTTTTTGTTTTAATATGCTGCAATATAAACCAATTAGGTGGATTTCCCCACTTGACAGAAATAGATAACACAGTAGATGTCCTTGGGCATGTTCCATGGTCTCTTAAAATCTTATTCTAGCTTAGTGACATAAAATCATTCTGATTTTAATCTAAGAGCCAAAGTATGATACCTGCAGGAATAGTTCCTTAAATACAACTAGTCCAGAAGCTATAGCTATTCTTTCATATTACCACTTTCAGGACTTAGGAAGTGCTTTGGGTCAAAATCCTTCAAGTTATGTTTAGTTGTAAATACACACACACACACACACACACACACACACACACACACACACACACACACTTAGCCGTTTCTTCTTAAATAAAGTGAAAATGAAAGTCACTCAGTTGAGCCCAACTCTTTGCGACCCCATGAACTATACAGTCCGTGGATTACACAGTCCATGAAATTCTCTAGGCCAGAATACTGGGATGGGTAGCCTTTCCCTTCTCCAGGGGATCTTCCCAACCCAGGAATGAAACCCACGTCTCCCTCATTGCAGGCAGATTCTTTGCCAGCTGAGCCACAAGGGAAGCACATTGCTTAAATAAGTGTTGCTTAATTTATTTTCCACTAATAATGGCTAAATAATCCTCACATTAAAAAAAAAACAGATAGCTATAAACTGCATGTTTGTTCTAAGGGCACTAAAAGGAATATTAATAAATATTTTTGCATACAAGACATCTTAAACCAAACCAAGTTCAAATTATAACAGCTTCAGGCATTATCTTTGCTTGAAACATTTCCTGATGCCCCAACACTCACTAAACTATTTTTGTGTGCTATAATATCTGTTTTGCTTTTGCATCTTTATCTTATGCAGTTTAGATGATAATTCAACAATTTCCTCATCATGACTGAGAAGCTTTTTCCAAAAGTATTTTCATAATGAATCTTCTCTAGGGGATCCTCTACTCCCCAGAATCTAGCAAAAGCAGGAAATATATCTCTATTTTTACAAGTCTAATTGAATTGCTATTCTCCTTTCATGGAAGAAGAAAGTTTAATTCAACCCAATCTCCTACTCCATAAATATGACTGCGTTAATGGGGAATGTTAGTACCGCAACTTCCAAAGTGTTTTTTATAGGAAAGGTTAAGTTTTTTCTTAGCTATCATTTCAGAAATTTTAGCAATCTGAATTCCACACTGATTTGACCAAAATTTTTAGCTATCAATTTGAAATAGACAATTTTATTTTATAACTACTATGAATGAAGTCTGTCTCATAAACATAGCTATATTTCCCTTGTCATTAAAAATATATACTCACTACTATCAGTTAGGAAATCATGGTTCAAAGTAGTAAGTAATCAATGTCCTAACAAGAGAAATTATTACCAACATGTGAAGCTGTCCTCGTTTAGGGAAAAGGCCACTGGATAGTTGACTGGGGAGAATCAACTTTAAGGTTTAATAGCTGTGATTTAGTGATACAGACTTACGGTAAAAATGGAACCAACAGTTATAGTCAAGACTTCTGAATCTGGGGAAGGCTTATATTGATGCAAAGTATAGCTTCTTATTCAATATTTATGAAGTACAAGCCACTATCATAAGTACTAGGGGAATCCTGGATTTGCATTATGCACGGCACATTCTTAAAACTAGCATGCTGAGGCTAATACAAGTGATAAATGCTCAAGAGAAATGACAATAGCCAAATAACCTATTGCTAACAATAGGGACCAGTCAGCTTGCCCTGACCAGTCAGTTTGCACTATAATAATTATATATTTTTTTGTAAAGTCTCCAATAAGCATTCAAAAACCCACTCCTAATTCACATCTGGTGTATGGTCCTGGATTTACTCCTGGAATTATGTGCTTTTAAACAGGTTTCTTAAGCTATCTGAACTTCACATTAACAAATATTAAAATCAGACAGTCTCCCAGTATTCACTTAACTCTAATAGTATCCAGTTCTAATTTTGACACAGAACTCAGGACTAACTGTACACACAGCTGCAGCAAGAGTCCACTTGGACATTAACACAACAGCAGCAGTTTTATAACAGCAATGGTCCAATACATTGAACTAAACTTTTGTATATTCATTAGGTTTTGTTACTATTAGATTAAGAAAATTAAGAGAATGAAGCAAAGGAAGCCAATCAAGTTATTCTAATAATGCAAAAGTAGTGCCTAATATATTCTACATGTTTAGAAATCATATATAATGTAATTGTGTTTTTTCTTGTTTATAAGCATATATCCTTATATCCTTATCATTATAAGGATATTATAAGGAAATTCTATAGAATTTTCACTAGTGAGAGGTAATACCTAAAATACAAATATTTTGCATATACATGAAGAATATGTTAACTATTAGAATATTATGAACTATATTATTCAGATTCATCACATTTTACTGGTTCCTCTGACCCTGCCACACCTCTATGAGTAGTCTCTTCAATAATTACTTTCAACTTATCCATTGGGAATGCCAAATGTATTTCCTATTAGGAACCTAACTATTGTATTCTTTATCTCTTAAAAAAAAAATGAACTAGGCCAAAATGTAATTATGACCGGTAGGGATGAAATTTATACTAAATTATACAGGGCAGTTAAAATTAATCATAAATCTTTCAGTTCCAAACTTCACAACTCAAATGACTTTTAAACACAATAAAACAAACAAAAATTACTGTCTCCTTCAGTTATGAAATGGTGTCACTTGTTTCTTACTCATATTTTCACCTCTGCTTTCAGTTATTTGGGTTCAGTCCCTTCACCCATGGCTGGAAATAATTCTTCAGCCATTCAGGCTTTGCATGACCATTACAGCTTACTTTCTCAAAAGGAAAGAGACAGACTATTTCCCATCTCTTCCATCAATGGCCTCAAAAGATTCCCGATTCATGCACACTACATATACCAAAACTTTGGACCAGAAGTATATAGTCCTCTTATTGTCTAGTACGAGTCAAATACTCATTCAGGAAGGCCAGGGCCCAGAGAAATGAGGTGGAGAAGACAAAAATATAGCAGATACCCAAAATACTTTTACAAACATAAACATATTGTCATCGATGTTCATTCATTCCTTAATTGATGGACCATATGAAATAATAGCTGTATACAAACTGTACAATGAGACTTCTGTGTAGGTATCCAGGGTAAATACTTGGTATATATTGAGAAAGAAATAATAGTAATTTAGTAGTAGAATTTTCAGGAACCTAAGGTTTAGGGCTATGATAGGAATTATGAAATTGTTTTGTAGGGTAGTTCTGATTTATATCTTTACTTTTTTCTATTTAAAAGTCAAGCTTTAAAGGAGATAATCATACATCAAATTGTGAAACACTGCTATAGTTCATGAGAACCTTGTGTTTCCTACTAGGTTAAAGATACAAAGTTTAAATTTATATATACATAAATGTAGTGGTAGCAGGGGAGGAATAATATCTGAAATTGCTGGTTGATTTCAAATGTAAGTAAAATATTCAACCCTGCCTCTGGCTATTTATACAAAGGCACAGAATAGAGTTGACACTGCAAGAACCATATTTGCTTTTTTTCAATCTGTAATACCTGTGCATTCATTTATTAGTGCTTGTTTTTCATCACTGAATAAAGAACAATTTATTTTTAAGTTGCTTAAGGTCAGAAACTGTAAAAAGGCAATTACATTGCTGATTTGTAAATAATATGCCAACAAAATTAAGATGTCTCCACAGCTTAGTCTTTTAAGGTTACTCCATAAAATATCTTCTGAGTAAAATATATTATATAATGTAGCCCATATACTCATATAATCTATGTAGTATACATTAGTATAATATACTATGTTCTTTTCTTTGTAAATACTTCATACATTATCACTGGAGAGCTTTCAACTGAATAAAAGTCATAAGAATTTGCTTGAAATTTGAAGTTTGAAGATTGAGAATCTGTTGAATTGAAGTCACATTTTCTAATCTGAATAAAGAGGGATTTATTTACTTCTATCTGGTTAAAAAGCACTGGGAACTATTTTGGACATATACCTAAATAAAGTAGATCCCTTTGTGGTCACCACCTGTCAGTCCAGTTCCACATCAGGCCATTCAACAACACAAGGCATGAACTAACAAAAGGATTTTATCAGAGGAAATGTATAGGGCAGGTGTTCAACAAGAAGAGAAGGTACATTTTTTTTCACTCCGCATCCTTTCATTAATCTCATGGAGAAGCAAGAAGAGTCAAGGAAATTGCTGGATATTCAGTGACATATTTCATTTAAAACAGCAAAATGGAATATTCGATAACTCTTACCTTCTTAGAAGATGACTTTTTCAGCAGTAGGATGAGCAGCTGATTGGGTATCAAGTAGTCTGAATTGTAGTTCCAACTGTTGAGCTGATGTCTAGGAAAGATGTCTGCCCATTACCTGGAGTATTTTGGGACTGATGGGGAGTTGGGCTCAGGAACAGCACCTCCTGCAAAGAGAAGGAAGGCACTATACATCAGAAGAAGAGGGTCTGGGTACATACATGGAGAAGTGGACCCTGGTGACAGGTGACTCCTTTTTTTAGGTTACATATAGGATAACTCTTGGGTCATTCCCAGATAATCCACTTCTCAGGCAACATGTTAAAATTTAAAGTGATTTTGATATTTTGTTACAGTTTGGAAGTAGGAAAAACAGTTATTTCTGATTGATCAGTGTCAATCTGAGTTTTCAGAATTCAGTGAAATTTGATATAAAATTTGCGTTAAAAAATTCAATAAAGATGTCGACTATGGCACTAGTGTTTTTAATTTCCTCAAATTCTCTATAAAGTCTGACAGGTTAGAAGACCAGAAGTCTTCTAAGCCTGACTTAAGGGTATTGTTGAAGACAGAGAACGTTCTCAAGGCTAGAGACCTGTGGAAAAAAGAAGAGTGATATGGACATTTTTGAAATTGTAAATTTCTCTGACACTTATTTATTATGGAGGAAATCCATTCTCTTATCTAACAAAACAATCCTTTTAATGGTACTTTTGATGAGTGTTGCACATCCTCACAAAAACAGCCTGACTCTGTTGGGGATCAGTTCCTGCCACTACTTGTTGCCTCCAGGGCAGGAGTTCTGACTCTAGGTGATGTTGGTCCCCCAACAAGGGGACATCTGACAGTGTCTAGAGACATTTTTGATTGTCACAGCTGGGAAAGTGGGTGCCACTGGCATCTGTGAGTACTGGCCAGAGATGCTTCTAAACACCCTACATGGACACTCCCTAACAAGAAAGAATTATCTTGGCCCAATATCTCAGCATGTCTAAGTTAAGAAGTCTAAGTTAAGAAATGCTGCTCTTGGGATCATAGTAAAAGTTTCTATATGTGTTGTCCATGCTGTGAAACAAATAACCACTAACAGAGGCTTAAAAATATATCTGTTTATGAACTCACATCTTCTATAGGTTAGACATGTGGATTAGGATTAGCTGAGTTCTCAGCTCTGTACTCGGGGTTTCACAAGGTTGAAATCACGGTTCCAGCTTGGTTGCATTCTAGTGAGGGTGCTCAACTGGGAAAGGATTCACTTCCGATATCCCTTAGGTTGTTGGCAGAATTCATTTTATGGTGGCTGCAGAATCCATGGCCAAATGGAAAGAGACAAACAGATAACAACACACAGTCTTCTTTCAGGAAGGCATGTGCTTTTTTGTAAAGGGTTCACCCAGTTAGAACAAACCCATTCTAGATAATCTTTCTTTAGGGTAATGTAAGTCAATAAATCATTAGGGACCTCAGTAACATCTGTAAAATCCCTTCTCCTTTGCCATAAAGCATGAGATAACGATGAGAGTGGTAGGCGATCACCTTTGCCATATTCAGTGGGTTGGAAGCAAGTTGCAAAGTCCACCACCATTCGAGGGGAGGGAATAACACAAGGGCATGGCTCACTGGTGGTCACTTTGGGCTGTGCTGACCACAGTTCCTATCTGGAAAGAAAAAAAGGTCTAACTTTAACAGGAGACAGTGTTGTTCTGTACCCAACCTGTGTCTATTTCAGACTGAATGGGAAATAGATACTAACGAATAGATTCCTTGTAGTGTTTCCTAGCTTGTGAAGTGAGAGCCATTATGAAAGGAAGGAGAAACTAAAAGCCCTGGAAATGCCACCAACTCCTATAAAAATAGTGAATCAAGAACCATCTAGCTTCACTAGGGCCAATATAGAGTACAGTGTTAGTTATTTAATCGTGTCCAACTCTTTGTGACTCCATGGACTGTAGCCTGCCAGGCTCCTCTGTCCATGGAATTTTACAGGCACGAATACTAGAGTGGGTTGCCATTCCCTTCTCCAGGGGATCTTCTTTGATCTTCCAGGGATCAAACCTGGGTCTCCTGCATTTCAGCTTCTCTACCATCTGAGCCATCAGGGATTGCTTACAGGGTATAGAACTGCCATCAAATATCCGAAAGATGCAAGGAAGGTAAGTCCTGACACGGTCTCAATTTATATCACCTGCTTGGCCTATACAACATGTAATGTGCTTGTAAAGGTGATAGAAGGTTTCCATAAACTTAATGAAATGGTAAATATCAATAACCTCAGATATGCAGATGACACCACCCTTATGGCAGAAAGTGATGAGGAAATAAAAAGCCTCTTGATGAAAATGAAAGAGGAGAGTGAAAAAGTTGGCTTAAGGCTTAACATTAAGAAAACTAAGATCATGGCATCTGGTCCCATCACTTCATGGGAAGTAGATGGGGAAACAGTGGAAACAGTATCAGACTTTATTTTTGGGGGCTCCAAAATCACTGCAGATGGTGATTGCAGCCATGAAATCAAAAGACACTTACTCCTTGGAAGGAAAGTTATGGCCAACCTAGATAGCATATTGAAAAGCAGAGATACTACTTTGCCAACAAAGGTCCATCTAGTCAAGGCTATGGTTTTTCTGGTAGTCGTATATGGATGTGAGAGTAGGACAGTGTAAAAGGCTGAGTGCCGAGAACTGATGCTTTTGAACTGTGGTGTTGGAGAAGACTCTTGAGAGTCCCTTGGACTGCAAGGAGATCCAACCAGTCCATCCTCAAGGAGATCAGTCCTGGGTGTTCATTGGGAAGACTGATGTTGAAGCTGAAACTCCGATACTTGGGCCACCTCATGCAAAGAGTTGACTCCTTGGAAAAGACCCTGATGCTGGGAAGGATTGGGGGCAGGAGGAGAAGGGGTTGACAGAGGATGAGATGGCTGAATGGCATCACTGACTTGATGGACATGGGTTTGGTGGACTCCGGGAGTTGGTGATGGACAGGGAGGCCTGGCTTGCTGCAGTCATGGGGTTGCAAAGAGTTGGTCACGACTGAGTGACTGAACTGAACTGAACTGAATGCCAGTTGCAGCTGCCGTACTGGATAGAGTATTTTTCTGGGGAAAATAATCTTACTTCTGGCATCTGGTATACAGCTACAGGACTGCCAAATGCTATTGGTTATATTCCCATAAGTGGGAAAAATCAGAAGCAGTTTGTAACTATGTTGTGAGGACAACAGTACACCTTTAGTACCCTGCTTTTTCTCTGTTGTCACAGTCATCTTTATACCCCTCATAATCTTGCTGATCCATTATACTGAACATCTAGGGGATTTTCACTTACACTGGATCTAACAAGCAATAAGAATACCAGAAGCCTTACAATTAGATACGCTTCCAGGAATGTGGTACATACACCCTCAACAACTTAAGGCCTACTCTGGTGGTACAGTTTCTAAGGATGCAGTGGAATGGAGCATTTAGGGATAGTCCTGTTAAAATAAGAACAACCTTGCTTCACTTCACGCCACCTATGAAGAGCAGGAGGCACAGTGCTCTGTAAGACCCCTCAGATTTTAGAGTGGCGTATTCTACACTTGATTGCTCCTGTCTGCCCATTTTGTATTAAAGGTAATCCCTATGGAATACAACCGTGATTGAGACTTAGAGCACAAATTTCTGCAGCAGGTTCAGGCTGTAGTCTTACAAGATACCCTATTATTCAGATCATATGACTCCATAGAGGGTCATATTGGAAGTTCTAAGGCAGAGAATTATACTGTAGGAAATGCTGGAAAATCCCAAAGAAGAATCTGAGCACAGACTCTCCTAGAGTCAACAAATTCACTACTTCTATTACAAACCATGGCCAATTAACTTGAGAGAAAAAAAGCAATAGCCTAATTTATAGGAGAACCTTCACGGTATTCTAATGAGGTTGATGGCTTTCACACTACTGCCTCACTTAGCAGTGACCTCATCCTTACATTTTGAAGGGAAATTTTCTCAGATGGCACAACTTTGGTGGTAAATCTGCTTGGTCACCTAATGTGAAAGAAGAGATGGCTTGAGTACCCAACCTGCAATCACAGAGGCAGTGGCTGATCTTTAGTACATCACCATTCTCTGGGGAAGTCAGTGGTTGGTTCACCACATTGGACCCTTCCTTTCACAGCACACGGCTCTTTATTGTTACAAGAACACACTTATATTCCAGGTATGGATTTGCTTTCCGCTTTTGTAGTGGTTTTGTCTGAATTATTATTTTTTCCACTTGCTGAATGCTTTATACACAGCATGACATCTCTTATAATACTGTCTTCAACCAGAGGACACGACTTTTTAATGGAAGAAAATGCCATGTGTGACTAAAGCTGTAGATTTCAATTTTGGAGTAGAATACATTTTCTATCACCCTGAGATGATGTCATATCTTGATGGTAATTTGTGGGTCATCTGTGTCTGAGACACAAATGCTTCACTACACAAAGGACAGAGTGGCTGCTGAAGGGTAAATGCCACAGACTATTGCGATTATCTTCCCTTTATCTCCCAGAGTCTGTCTCCACAGAGAGCAGTAGAGGTCCTGCTCTGTGTCTTAAGAGAACTGACTCATATGGGTTATACAAAAAGGCTCCCATGTTTTCTGGTTTGTTTAGATTCAGCCAATGGTGAGTCCTAGGAGATTAGAGGGAAGCAGAATCATCACTGAGTGATACTGAGATGTATACTATCGTGATATTTTCTCTTTTGCTCTCCATAGGTTGGCTACATCCTTTGAATGAAGGTCAGGTCTCCTCTCAAGTTGGCCCTCTCTCTATATAATTCTGCTGGGTTTAGGTAACTGCTCCTGTCTTCATCTATTCAGATTTTGGAGTGTTAACAACACCATTTTAAGCCTTTTTAGATACTATTTATCAGTCTGTCTCCTCCATCTAGATTTAAGTTACTGATTTAAGGCTATCAGTACCAGTCCTGAGTACTTCACTGTTCCTTGTAGTTTGTGCCCAAACTATTGTAGGCAGTCCTTTGTTAATTATCAATTACCCTAATTGGAGTCTGATAACTATTTACTATGATGGTCCTGACTTACACAATGGCAGTGGCCAGAACACAGCTGAAAGGGGAAAAGAGATAATATCTTGGACTCATCCTGAGGAGTGGGGAGTCAGGAAACTATGGAGATGCACCTCTTAATTTTGCAGATAGAAACCCAATAGCAAGCAGATTCAATATTTTTGTAGACTTGAAAAGATAAATTAAATAGAAATGAAATTGGTAATTTCAGAGCAAAAATACAGAGAAAATCAACATTTTAGCACACATTCCCTCCAGTTCATCCTTCCTCAAAAGTGGCTCAATTTATGAGAAAATTTACATGAGCACTCAAACCACATAAAACTGGTACAGAATGACTAACATTCAGGCCAGATTGAACCACAATCTCTCTTTTGTACTTATATTCCTTTTTTTGGACATAACTGAGACTCTGGTAAGATCTTTGGCAATGTTAAAAAGGATTAGACCTGGGATGATAAAACTGTTTGACAAAGTGACATTAGGAACTAAAAATTTCTTTGCTTCTCAAAATGTCATGAGTGTGGGGCCCATACTCAAGCTCCAACAGGAATATGACTTTTTAGCTTTCAGACTCAAATTTTGCCCCTTCTATTAAGAGATACTCCTGATTTTGAGGTGAACAAAAACATAAATTTCACTCCTATGACAGTTTCAAATAGCAATAATTTCCTCTCTGTTCTGTCTGATCCTCTACATGTGTATGTGTATCCCTCTTTCTACCTCTCATCTGTTTCCATATCTGCATCAGCACTTTATTTGGGGGTTCATATACAAAGAGCTTTTTCTTTTCACAGATCTGGCTCTACTTCAGGCAAGCCCACGTGCCGTCACCATGATCATTCTTTTTCCGCAGAGCAATGCAACTGGCAGCACTGGCTTAGCCCCTGGGAGAGCAGCAGGATAACAATGGTTGCGAATTTAAAACAGAAAAATGCCATTTTTGAGTTGTGGATACATTCTAGTTGAACATAACTGTGACTTTAGAAAGACATTTTTCTGTTTTAAATTCAGTAATTGAACTTCTTGTATGTTGACTCTCCTCTCCACGGGCTAAGCCAGCATGGTCATTTTGAACAATTTCCCTCCTCTGTGACCTGAAGAGCAACCGACGTTTCAAACAATGGGCTCAGAGGCAAAGCACGCCATGCATGGGAAAATGACTAAAACATCCTGAAAGGATTTCCAGTGTCGGGGGCCTTCGGAGAATTGCTCTAGCCCGATACACGCTTTCCTGCAAAAGACTCAGATTTGAACACAGAGAAACAAAGAAAAACTAAAACAAACCCTGTTGTTAAGAGACTAATTTAAACAATCATCGGGGGATTTCTTGTTTGCTTTCTTTCCTGTTTTGCTTTATTTTGTTTTACATTTGCGTCCTTTATCTGTATTGACATTGAAGGACTGAATTAAACCAGTTCATCAAATATGTTAACTCTGGAGTGAGCCCTGGGCAAAATGATCATGAAATATTAGTCTTTGAGGGACATCTTGAGCTCCTTCTTTGTTTACAGTTTTTTCTTTTCCTTTTTCCCCATCCCAATTCCTTTCCAGCTTTTATCTGATCCTTTCCCCTAACTGTCAAATCCAATGGATCATCCTAGTGTTTATTATTTTCCCTCCCTGTAGAATTGAATGGAAAACATCTTGCTCCCCTTGATTTCTATCACAGAACTCTGCTAATGTCCTATTCCTTTGCGATTTTCTCTTGTTGGTCTCCTTGTTTCCTTATTGGGATTATTGTTTGCTTTCTGCCCATTAAATCATTTTTCCCCCTGCTTCCACTCTTTCTCTTCTCAACTGTACTGTATTTGGATAGTCACATCTAAATACTTATTTTTAATTCTCATTGAATTAAGTTTATTATTTGAATATGCAAAATAAAAGGTTTAGGCATAGAAGCCATACTTCCTGCTCTACTGCTGCTGCTGCTAAGTCGCTTCAGTCGTGTCCGATTCTGTGCGATCCCATAGACGGCAGCCCACCAGGCTCCCCAGTCCCTGGGATTCTCCAGGCAAGAACACTGGAGCAGGTTGCCATTGCCTTCTCCAGTGTATGAGAGTGAAAAGTGAAAGTGAAGCTGCTCAGTCCTGTCCGACTCTTCAAGACCCCAGGGACTACAGACTACCAGGCTCCTCTGTCCGTCCATGGCATTTTCCAGGCAAGAGCACTGGAGTGGGTTGCCATTTCCTTCTCTAACTTCCTGCCCTATTCATTTTATATCAGTTTCATCCATCATACATACAATTTGAGTAGTTTTTGGTACATTATTTCTTTTTTACAAAAATAAGAAAATATATATGCAATCTTAGTCTTACTCAAGCAAATGATGGCACATTATATACATACACTCAATACAAATACATGTGTAGCCATGCATTTTATCATGGCTTTCTTGGTCTATAAAAAACACATTTTGGCATTTTGTAAGTCACCCCATAGCAGTTGATAAAACGTTTGTATTTTATTTTAAATCTGTGTGGAATTCTATTTTAGCTTCAATCCTAAGCCCTATCTGACCTGAAGCTAAAAGAGATATAAACTTCTTCAAATACGAAATGAAAACTGCCTTTTGCCCAACTAGGATATTAGTTAGGAATTCTAAGCTTTGATTTTTCTTTTCCCAAAATAAATTTTCCAGTGCTATCAAAACTGACCACTACCTGCCACTATCTTTGTAATCACCATTTTCACCACAGCAACTAAGTATCAGTATTCCTTGATCATTCATCCAGTATCTTTTTCTTCATCTATGCTTCATCTTATGTTATCACTGCTGATAATGTAGGCAACGATGATATTCCACATGCTGTGACTTCTAGTATTCTAACCTCCAAATGAGAAGGATGATTTATCTTTGCACTTTCTTTTGCTGGACAAGGCTTTCTGAAGTGAAATGATAATGCTGATAATTGCCATCCAAGACTTCCCTTCTCGGGGGTGCATGTTAATTCTTGGTAAGGCAGGCTACAATCCATGGGGTTGCAGAGTGAGTCAAATGAACGCACACACATGGACTAACAATCTGGCTTGGCCTATAGAGAAAGCCTCTGCGGGGGTAATGGGAAAATCCCAAACTTTCTTTGTGAAAGAGAGAAAATGAGGTGAAGAGCATTGGAAACTGGGAATCACCAAATGTATGGCTGGTAGGCCCAAAGTCAAAGTGTGAAATGTTAGTTGCTTTATTATATATGACTCTGCGACCTATGAACTGGAGCCTCTTTCCACGGAATTCTGTTTTCTAAGGGATTAGTCACTTAGCCATTCTGTTTTCTAAAGGATTTTCCAGACCCAGGGACTGAGCTCAGGTCTCTTGTTGGCAGGCAGATTCTTTACAGCCTGAGTCACCAGGAA
>ML660771.1:2331300-2413776 GCA_007570785.1 Antilocapra americana
AAAAAAAAAGCTGCAAATAGACCTGCCATATGGCATGTATTTTATCCTTGGCTTCATTTTATTTTTTTTTTTACCATTAATATACTTCACTGTAATATAATTCACAGTTATTTCTATTGTGCTGTTTGTGTTTAAGCTGTCTACATATATCATAAATATAACTTTACTCAGATTAATTTCACAGGAAATTTGAGGCAGTTTACTTAGAATACAGGCAATAGAGCAAAAAAAAACAGAGCAAATGAATTTATTATCATAGGGAGGGAATATGAGTGTGAATTAAGGGGATATCCAGCTATGAGTCAAATACAGTGTTTAAAATTAGATTACTCATTTGGTTCAGGGCTTTCTTGTGTGCAAAGGACAAAAAGTATATGTTAATTACAAAATTTACATTGTCAACTAGGGAGATATTTTTTCAAAGGAACATATTGGCTCTACAAATGTCATTTTTCCTAAATCTTAATTTTAAAAGAGACATTATAATGATACTCAACTCTATATATAGAGGAGTGTTTACTAATGAATTAAGTAAACAGATATTATTAGTTGTACAGAAATATCATTCTTTTGTTTTTGTGGAAGGTAGGGCTGAGGGGAATAATTACTAGCAATGATTTACACTATATAATCAGACTAACTCACACATACTAGTAAAATATAATAAAAATGGGAATATCTTATAATTAAAAAGTAAACTATAGACAAATACTTTGCTCTAATGGTCAAATTGCCTCATAGTCAAGTAATAGAAAACATTTTTTTCACTATTTATAAGCCTCATGGGTACACCTTAAGAAAGACCGTACTTAATAAATAAAGAGTTTTGATGACACTGCATGGCCTCAAACAACAACAGGGTCCAGAAAACCTTGGGCTGCTTTTCCTATTAAATATCCTACCATTCCTCATTCTCAGTTTGAAAAAATGAATATATTACAGATGGAGGTGCAAATAGGAATTTAATATGGTTAAGTTAGAATTTAAAATATGTGAGGAAATGTGGGCTAATTAAAAAATAAGCTGGAAAAAATGATCAATTCTAAAAAAAAAGAATAAAGTTCCATCTCTTTTTACCATTCACAAAAAAATATAAATATAAAGAGGAGAATATATGTATGGTTTACATTTTTTGAAACAACACTGAGGCATAGAAATTCTTTACAACAAATCTATAAAAGCTGATACAGATTTTAAAGCAATATCAAAACGATAATGTATATTTACATAAAAGTTCCTGATAAGGGGAAAGAAAAAAAGCAGAGTGGGAGAAAATATTTGTAACATATATAAAAACATCACTGTCTTAGTTCATTTGGATTGCTGTAACAAAAGTACCACAGAGAAGGTGACTAATGCACAACAGAAGCTCATTTCTCACAGTTCGGGAGACTTTTTGAAGCCTAAGACCAAGGCAACAGAGGATTTGGAGTCTGGTGAGAATGTGCTTCCTGGTTCATCTAGTAGTCTTTTCACTACGCCTTCATAGGACAGAAGTGAACAAGGAGCTCACTAGGATTCCTTTTATAAGGGTGATCTGTGCTGTGCTCAGTTGCTAAGCAGTGTCCGACTCTGCAACACAATGGACTGTCCACCAGGCTCGTCTATCCATGGGATTTCCCAGGCAAGAATACTGGAGTGAATTGCCATTTCCTTTTCCAGGGGATCTTCCTGACCCAGAGATCGAACCCTCATCTCCTGCGTCTCCTGCAACGGCAGGTGACTTCTTTACCACTGAAGCCCCTTCCTAAGGGTACTAATCCTATGTATGAGCGCTTCATCTTCATGATCTAATCACCCTTGAAGGAGCCCACCCCCTATCCTATCACAATGGGGGTTAGATTTCAACGAATTTTGGGGGGACACCCACATTCAGTCTATAGCAGCCACCAAAATCGTAAAAGTCTTCTCTGACATGGTAACTAATGAAGCACATTCACATCCCCAGCCCAACCCTCTCTCAGCCTTTATCCTGTTGTATTCTGTTTACAGGACACACTTTTGCCTGGTAGAGTATTTCATATTAATTTGTTTGTAATTTTATTGTCTACAGTCTCCAAAAGATGGTGGAATTGGGAGACGAGTAGACAAAGTTGCCTCATTAAAATATTAACATAGGGATTGTAGCACAGTTTCATCAAAAAAAAGCTATACTTTATGAGCCATAACTTAAAAAGATTAAGAACGCTAATCATTCACTAGGACAAATGTATTTAAAATTTTGCACATAGGAATTTCATTTGATAAAAGAGTATAAAATTCATTCTGGAACTCTCCAAATTGAAATAAAAGCACCTAATTTGGAAGACCATGGTAAACAATTAAACCTGCATTTTTCTTCTTCAAAATCTAACTTGAGATGTCACCATGTGTTTGCAATTTCTTTTCAAACTAGATATGTCAATTTACTCCCATTTTCTTTCTTGTATCTAAAAATGCAAATAGGGAAGGTGCATCCAAAAAATCCCTTTGAGAGAGGGGAAAAAAAGGAACATTTCTCAGAGAAGGTTTTGACCGAAACAGCCTTTGCTTATTTACCAAAGTACATTCCCAGGAAGATTTTTTTCCGCAAACCCATTTGGAAATGTTTCCTTGAAGCCTGGTGTTTCAGGAGAAGCACTTTCTGAGTTGACAGGACGTACACCTCTTCACTAAGCCCTCTACTTTTCATTTCTTGCTATGACATGGTGTTAAAATCTCCAAGGTGAGGTTTAGGCTGCTCTCAAACTATTCTAAAAATCTGGAAACCTTAAGTTCCTTTCTTTTTTTTTTTTTTTTAATTATTGTTTTAGCCATACATTGTTATGATATCACCATGGGTTTACATATGCTTCCCCTCCGGGTCCCCTCTCCCTCCTCCCTCCCCCCCGGGAAATCTCGCTGCACCAGTCCCGAGCATCAATCCTGGGCTGGCGATTGATTAGACACATGACAATTAACATGCTTCAATGCCCTTCTCCCATCTCATCCCACCCTTACCCTCATCCACAAAGTCCACAAGTCTATTCTATACATCTGCGTTCCTTTTGTTGTCTCCCATGTTGGGTTCTCATTACTGTCTTTCTAAATTCCATATATATGTGTTAATATACTGTATTGTTGTTTTTGCTTCTGGCTTACTTCACTCTGGATAATGGGCTCCAGTTTCGTCCATCTGAATAGAATTGCTTCAAATGAATTTTTTTTTTAATGCTGAGTAATATTCCATTGTGTATATATACCACAGCTTTCTTATCCATTCGTCAGTTGATGGGCATCTAGGTTGCTTCCATGTCCTGGCTATTGTAAACAATGCAGCGATGAACATTGAGGTGCACGTGGCTCTTTCAATTCTGGTTTCCTCGGTGTATATGCCCAGCAGTGGGATTCTTAAAAACAAAGCTGATAAAGCTTTTGAGATTTAAAAGAAGAGTGCACTTTGAGTTTCTATTGAATAATACATAAATGTGCTTACATGGGCGTGCGAGGTTTATCTTACTTTATTGTTGTAATGGAAGATTTAGAAATTTAAAATAAAGTAAAATCTGGAATTTAAGTTTCCAGATTTCACTTTATGTAATATAATAATAAAAACAATAACATTGTCAAAGGCCAGAGTATAGCAGCCAGTGTCTGAAGGGGTTGAGCAGTCTGCCAGCTTTCCTAGATTTAAGGTATTCTAATGCCTTACTTTGCCGACAAAGGTCCATCTAGTCAAGGCTATGGTTTTTCCAGTAGTCATGTATGGATGTGAGAGCTGGACTATAAATAAAGCTGAGCGCCAAAGAATTGAACTGTGGTGTTGGAGGAGACTCTTGAGAGTCTCTTGGACTGCAAAGGGATCCAACCAGTCCATCCTAAAGGAGATCAGTCCTGGGTGTTCATTGGAAGGACTGATGTTGAAACTGAAAGTCCAAAACTTTGGCCACCTGATGTGAAGAGCTGACTCATTTGAAAGGACTCTGATGCTGGGTAAGATTGAGGGCAAGAGGAGAAGGGGACGACAGAGGAAGAGATGGTTAGATGGCATCACCGACTGGATGGACATGAGTTTGGGTGGGCTCTGGGAGTTGGTGCTAGACAGGGAGACCTGGCGTGCTGCAATTCGTGGGGTCGCAAAGAGTCGGACACAACTGAGCAACTGAACTGAACTGAATGACTTATGTACAATGTGCATTATTGGTTATGCTGTCATTGTATTCCCCAGGCCATCATGTCAAATGTGCATACCCATTCTGCAACTACACCGCAACCTCAATAGGTTACTGCATTGTGCATTTAGTCACTCAGTTGTGTCCAACTCTTTGCAACTTCATGGACTGCAGCCTGCCAGATCCCTATGATCATGAGATTTATTTTCAGGCAAGAATACTGGAGTGAGTGGCAATTTCATCCTCCAAGGAATCTTTCTGACCCAGGGATCAAACTTAGGTCTCTTATGTCTCTTGCACTGCAAGAGGATTCTTTACCCATTGAGCAATCAGGGGAGCCCTGGCCCAGGCTTAGTCCCCTTCCTGCGTCACTTGCAGGACTCATGAGTGCATCTCGTGAGAGCTAGTTGCATGGTTTATAAATCTCAGGAGACACTGGAGGACAAGCCCTCCAGTTGGACTAGGAACCTGAAGCATCATTCTTTGAGATAGTTGCGGACAATACTTAAACATTAATTCCTCTAATTCACATGCCTGGCAAAGAAAATCATAAAAACACAGAGGCATTTTCTAAGTTTGTTTCATTTTGGATTTAAAATTAATTCTCAGCTTAGACTCCTAGGTGCTTCACTTAAATATGCATTTGTCCTGGACTTGAGTCAGAAGCTCTCTCTTCCCCTCCTGTGGCCTGATATGATGATTTCTTAATTGATAGTATATCATATTGCAAACATCAAAGATGGACACTGATGGCCATGTTTCTACAACACTCAACTCTCTCCCTCAATGATCATTTTGTTAGAATTAGATGTGGCATGTCCAGCAGCATTCAAGTTACAGGCTGACATCCATTCAGCCATATTTTTACCTTCGAATTCTTTTAAATAAATATTTAAATAAATTTAATAAATTTTTTTTTTTATTTTTTTATATATCTATATCCTTGTAGTATAGGATATACACCTATACTACACTATAGTGTAGTATATCCTTTTAAATAAATACCATCTCCAATATCTGAGTGTTAAAAGCAATGTGTGTGTTCAGGTGTTTGGGATATAGATATTTAAAAATAAAATCTTTCTAATATATTGTTGATGTCTTCGAAACTGTTCACTCATTTCCAATCTTACAGCACTTCTTTCTAAGGTCAAATTTGTTTAAATGCTTAGTAAACAGCTTATGGAAGCATCAAATAAATGATTTCAAATATTAAAAGCAACTGAGTTCCATTAAAATGATTCTTCCATAACATTTCTTCAGGAATTTTAAATTTTTGCATTTTTGAAAGTATTTTTTCTGTTTTTCTCAAAAATTCTCAAAATTAGATCCTCTAACATTAGTTGGAGAAATTAAAGATTATCTAAAATTAATATTCCAGATCAGTGTATCCTATCATCTAGATTTTTATCAAACATCTATAATATATACAAATCTGAAACATTCAAAATAATGCCTGAGTCCAGGCTTGATGTGTTGAAGATTAAAAGTTAAATGAAAATATTTGCTTGTTGACTGCATTCTATCTGCTGTTCTAACGTGTATCTGTTTAACAATTTCACATTATCTCATTCTTGACCTAAGCATTAATTACAAAAAAAGAGGCTTACAGAGTTCAAATATTTTCTAGACACAGATTCTGTACCTTCTATGTTTTTGCATACCCACATCCCAGGAAAATTTCTTTCTTTTTTAGGCTATAATGGATACTGATACTATTGTCTAACTCATGAATATCACCTATTTTCCTATCTATGAATGAATTAAAAAATCAGCTTTGAGAAGACACCTGTCAATATTTGCAAATGAATCTTGGAGGCCATTTCTTTGACCTTTGTGTTCCTGGCCATCTCAGAACTTTACACATTTACGAGCTTGTTGGCATTTCTTTTATAATTATATATCTGCTTCTAACAATGTTTCCTGAAGAATATAAGCCTCTGTGCTGGCAGACAAAAAAAAAAAAAAAAGCTAACTGCAGAGATGAGTAGTTGCATTTCTCTATAATGGTAAAACAAAGTAAAACAACTTCATAATGGACCTAGAACAAATAAGGCTGTAAAGAAAACCAAAACATAAAACTACAAGTATATAGATGTATAAAGAAATAAGACATGCCCATTCACAATATAGGCTAATCATTTCAGTTAGGCTGCAAAGTGACTTTTTTGAAGAAGCAAAAAATACATATATTTGACTGATTTTTTTTTTTCTAACAAGAATTGTTTCTCTTCTTTTTTAAAAAAATGTGTTCATTTCAATTAAATGGTCAATTTGGTATGTCTATAAACAGCCTATTTTCTATCAATTGTTTGCATTTTTATGCGAAGTAAAATAACCATAGTATGGTCCTCTAAATACAGTTCCAATTTAAACCTAAGATTAAAAAAAAACAAAACTTAAAGGTAGATCTCTGAAAAATAAAGTAGAATCAAGGATGCTTCCAACTCAACAATTAGAAACTGACTAAAATGACTAAAGCAGAATTTCAGATGGGATCATGGACTGGCCTCATTTAGTGGTGAAATAAAATAAGTAGAAACAGTGCTGACCATGACTGAGAAAAATATTTGCTAAACACTGTACAGACTGAAAAAAATGGTGACCAACACCAAGAATTCATATATTTTTTGTTTTCCTAAGAGAGTAATAAAGTACTGGGAGATGTGGAGGAATTTCTTGTAAACCCAACCCAACTGACTTCATTAATTTGGAGGAACAATGGTTACACATACATTTCAAACATTTCATTCCTAAGAATGTACTTGAATAATGCCCTATATAATTCATAAAGAAAGCATCAAAGACTATAGTTCACTAAAATAAGAAGCAAATTGGCACATAAACAGGAAAAAACATTACAAGTAAGGTTTTCAGGTGAGCACTGAAATATTTAGATTGAGTAATGTTTAACTGTCATAATGATATGGTAAAAAAGAATCAGGAATACTCTCAAATTTATTCTATGAGTCCATCATTAGTCTGATACCAAAACTGGACAAAGACACTACAAAAATAGGTAATTAAAAGTCAATAGATCTGATCAATATAAAGGTAAAAATCCTCAAGAAATTCAACAACAGGTAAAAATGATCATACGTTATGGTCAAGTGGGATTTATTTCAGGGATGCAAAGATGGTTCAACATCCACAAATTAATGTGATATACCATACTAACAAAAGGAAAGATAAAAATCACATGATCATCTCAATAAACACAAAATTTATTTGATAAAATTCAGCATCCACTCATAGTAAAAATTCTCATAAAAGTTCTTATGGAAGGAGTATATCTCAACATAATAAAAACCATGTATGACAAATCCATAGCTAACATCACACTCAATGTTGAAAAGCTGAAAGCTTTCTCCCTAATTCAGGAACAAGAAAATTATGCCTACTGTCTCAATTTTTATTCAACATAGTATCGAATATAATATGAGCCATAGTGATAAGAAACAAAGACATCTAAATTGGAAAGGAAGAAATAAAATTGTTGCAATTTTTCATTTTTAAGATTAGAGAGAAATAAAGTGACCTTGTATGTTGATGGAATTGGACAAGGTAAAATGGATAAACGCAAGTACAAAAGAATAACTGCAAGAGCAAAGTCCTCAAGAAGGTGAAAAACGATAGACTTCAGAAACCCAAATTACTTATGAACAATGTAGCTTGACTGCATATCACCTCTGGACCAAATTAAAAAGGAAAACATTATATAAACAAATATTGAACTCTCAACAGTAGGTTGGTTTTGGTTTTGATTCTGTCATGTTGGCTAGCAGGTTTGAGATAGTTTCCTCTGTATTTAAGGTTACTAATAATTAAGTATATTGAGATGCTTATTTCAGTATAAAGAAAAGGGAAATTCAAAAAAACTAAAAATTGTTTGTAAATTACTCAGGGAGGTGGAATATAAGTTCTTATTTGTAATAAAATATCAACCAATGTCAAAGATATTGATGATCAGCATCCTTAACTTCATTGGGGCTTCCCTTGTGGCTTAGTTGGGAAAGTATCTGCCTGCGATGCTGGAGACCTGGGTCTGATCCCTGGGTTGGGAAGATCCCCTGGAGAAGGGAAAGGCTACCCACTCCAGCATTCTGGCCTGGAGAATTCCATGGACTGTATAGTCCATGGGGTCACAAAGAGAACTTCACCGCTGGGAAAGATAGAAGGCAGGAGGAGAAGGGGATGACAGAGGATGAGATGGTTGGATGGCATCACCAATTTGATAGACATGAGTTTGAGTAAGCTTCAGGAGATGGTTGGTGAAGGACAGGGAAGCCTAGCATGCTGCAGTTCATGGGGTCACAGAGTAAGATACGACTGAGCTACTGAACGGCAACAAACCTCACTCTTGGTGAAGAAGTGAAAAAAGAAGTGAAAAACAAGAAAAACACCATTTTTAAACCATAACAATAATAACTGATTCACACAAGAATCACTAATGATGATAAATCTAGTGAGCTATATTTAATATGAAACATCTTGCATAGTCTCAAGTACCTTAACTTGAAGGCTTTGATTGAAAAGTGAAAAACAGTAATGCTGTAATGGAAAGAATGGCAGATGCCATGTTAACCAAATGATCAAAGTTATAATGTCAGGAGACAATTCAAAAATCTTGTTTTCCAAAATGATGCACTAAGAAAGCATAAATCATCATCTCTGTATTTCCACTAAGAATGAATTTTTTTCTATTCAGTAAGAAACATCACACAAACCAAAACAGAGTCAATTTTTACCAAAAAAAAAAAAATAGTAAAACCTAGTCTGTCCTTTTCCAAGTTACAAATGCATCATGGACAAAGAAAGAATACTCCAAATTAAAAAAGAATGAAGGCTATGACAACTAGATGCAGTATGTTCTGCTGGATTTGATTCTGAACCAAATTTTGGTATTCATATAAAGAAAAGACTGTTACTGATATGGACTTTGGATATATTACAACATAGTATTCTCTCAATATTGATATTCTTTTTTTTTTTTTTAATTACACTGTTTAGCTCTAAGGAAGTATACTGTTAGAGGATACTAAGAAATGGAACTAAGAAGTAGAAATGGAGCATCGTGTTTTAACTTACTCTGAAATGGGACAGAGAGGACCTTAATGTTAAAATGTTAGACATAACAATATATAAGCCTTATATAAGTCAAGGCACTAAAATCCAACAATAAAGCAGGACAAAAAACTCTTTAGGACAACTGGGGATCTGCCAACACTGACTGAATATTTAACAGCGTTAAAGGATTATTCTTACTCTCTGAGGAATTTGGTATTAGTTAAGAAAAAAGAATCTGTGTCTTTTAGAGATAAACACTGAAGCATTTAGGATTAAACTGAAATGAAAACAGTCCTTTAGTTCCAGTGTTCCAAAGGTGTGACCGAGTAGGGTGTCAATGCAATAGGACTCCCCACTGCACCGTAATTGTTTACTCTGGAGACGGTTACACGGGAGATTATTTTGTTTTACTCATTACCTTTGTATACAATTTTCCATAGTAAAAGTTTTTACATTTAGGAAGTTTGTTTTTGATTCATAAAAGAACATCCTTACCAGGAAAATGCGTCTGTAAAACATCAACTAGTATACCATATACAGATTTTTACAAACACCATTTTAATGTAATAGTTAATTTATTTGCTGAGAATAGTGGCAGTAGAAGTAGTCTGTTTTAGGAACTTTCTTTGTGCCCCATATGCTTATATAATCCCCTTTTCTCTCCTAAGCTTTTAAAATTTCACAAGTTGAAGAATATAATTTTCCCCACTTTTTGACTGTGAAATAACTCTTGTGTTTTACCTTGCTGCCTTTGTCTGAATATTCATGGAGTGACAGGGAGAGGGAAGTGCTAAGATTGTGGCATTCAGTGAATGAAACTTCATTTTTAACAAACCACTGAATCACAAACCTAGACAGAATATTAAAAATCAGAGACATCATTTTGCCAACAAAATTCCATATAGTCAAAGTTATGGTTGTTCCCGTAGTCCTGTACAGATGTGAGAGTTCGACCAGAAGGAAGGCTGAGCACCAAAGAATTGATGCTTCTGAACTGTGGTGCTGGAGACTCTTGAACTGAAAAGAGATCAAACCAGTCAATCCTAAAGGAAATCAATCTTGAATATTCACTGGAATGACTGACGCTGAAGCTGAAGCTCCAATACTTTGGCCACATGATGAGAAGAGCCAACTCACTGGAAAAGACCTTGATGTTAACAAAAGATCTGAGGGTATGAGAAAAAGGGGGCAACAGAGGATAAGATGGTTGGATGGCATCACAGCCTCAATTGGCATGAGTTTGAGCAAACTCCTAGAGATGGTCAAGGACAGGATAGCCTGGCATGCTGTAGTCCATGGGGTCACAAAGAGTTGGACACAACTGAGCAACTGAACAACAATAACAACGGAATCACTGTTGAGAGTGTGTGGCCTTTTATGCCTATGAATGGTCCATGGTTTATAGAGATTTATAAGGGACAAATTACATCAAAACCAGGAGAGAACTAAGAATATTTTATGATTCCTTAAAAGCCACAAGATGGAATTCTTTCAAAATCCATTTCAGTAATTTTCAAAACTGCACATAGGGATTTTTTTTCCTATTTGCAATCCCAGAGTGAATTTAAATTGACAGGATTTCATTAGTATTTAAATGTAAGTATGCATGGTGATAGCTTCCAAGCTTGCCTAAGTGGCTTCATCATATCATACAAAACTCAAGTATCCCCTGAGTGTTTTCATGCTTTATACTGTTTTCACATTGCCACTTCCCATCTCTCTCTCTTAGTATACATCATAAACACTTCATATACACATCTTTAAATGTTCTCAAGTTGTGTAGTGGGCTTCCCACGTGGCTCAGTGGTAAAGAATCTGCCTACCAATGCAGGATCCCTAGGTTCCATCCCTGGGTCCAGAAAATTCTCTGGAGAAGGAAACAGCAACCAGCTCCACTCTTCTTGCCTGGAGAATCCCATGGACAGAGGAGACTTGCAGGCCACAGTCTATGCGGTTGCAAGAGAGTCAGACAGGACTGAGTGGCTGAGCACACACACATGGTATATAGTACAATTAAAATGCTACTTTGAATTCATAATTGAGGTATTAAAAAATATAAAGCTACCAGTGCAGTAGATTTCTCCAAAAGTATCACAATCTAGTATGCCTGTGTTATTCAATGGAACGCAGCTGCACCTTGAGAAAATGCCATTGCTTTATTAATTTAAGGCGCCAGAATCCTGAGATGTGCTCAACATCTATTAATGTATTCAGTGGAAAATCACTGACATTCAGATGAAGATACAAGTGATTATTTTTCTGAACTCAAAACTGGATAACTGTATCTGATACATTCTTAAATTGGACACTTGTATCATTTGCATGTTGCTATTGCTGACTGATCATTCTTCCCTCCCATCCATCCAGCACCCACACTACTGATTCCACTCTTCCTTGGAGCCCCATCATCTTAAGACAGAAACACAAATCTCAACTGTTCCAAAATGTTTTTTTTTTATTTGAGAACAGAGTAGTTAAACAACTTTAACTTAATATAAATATTCTTCTCAATTACCCTAAGCAGGAAAATTAACAAATGAAATTTCTGGTTGAGATCAGTAAAATTATGAAATTAATCAAAAGCGTAATATCTTAGGGCACTCTGGGCAGTTAGAGAATAGGTAATGATGCATGCCTTGTACCACAGCAACACTACAGAGCTGTGCACAAAACCTATTGACATATGAATAGCATTTAAATATTTAGCTATTCAATAGAGATAAAATATTTTCCCCTAGGATGTGAAATAGAGTAGAAGCTCATCATAAACTTTGTGACTAGTACAACATATCATGGTACAATCAGAAATTCTAAAAGCAGAAAATTACATGAGGAAAGAATATATACTATTATAAATAAAATAATTAAAATCATTATCCTTTAATGTAATCTAGACAGCATATTAAAAAGCAGAGACATTACCAACAAAAGTCCATCTGGTCAAAGCTATGGTTTTTCCAGTAGTCATATATGGATGAGAGTGTTGGATTATAAAGAAAGCTGAGCACCAAAGAATTGATGCTTTTGAACTGGGTTGTTGGAGAGGACCCTTGAGAGTCTCTTGGACTGCAAGGAGATCAAACCAGTCTATCCTAAAGGAAATCAGTCAGGAATATTCATTGGAAGGACTGATGCTGAAGCTGAAACTCCAATACTTTGGCCACCTCTTGTGAAGAGCTGACTCACTGAAAGAGACCCTAATGCTGGGAAGGATTGGTGGCAGGAGGAGAAGGGGAGGACAGAGGATGAGATGGCTGGATGGCATCACCAACTCAATGGACATGGGTTTGGGTGGACTCCGGGAGTTGGTGATGGTCAGGGAGGCCTGGTGTGCTGCGGTTCATGGGATTGCAAAGAGTAGGACATGACTGAGCAACTAAACTGAACTGAATTGGAATAAATTTGGTTTGTAAATTGAAAAACACAACATTTATACACTAAAGAGTTTGCTAAGTGAAATTACATTCTTTAGCTATATATAAACATGTAGATCTGGACTTCAGATAATGGAAAAAGTAATATAATTGATTGACCTTTTTGGGTTTGTAAACCATGGAGAAAATTCTGACTCACAAGGCTAAGAAGTTGCATTTATAATGTCTTGTTTGCACTCTTCGATTAGACTGATAAAGCATCTTGAAAGAATAAGACATTTTTGTTTTAAGTTAGATCACTAATGATACCAAAGGAACTGCTTACTTTACATGATAAAGATTCAAGCACAAAGGCTCAAAATTCAAAACTGCTAAGACTTCCTAAGAACACAGAATTATCTTAACATGATAGGTCATGCATTTATTTGTCATTGCACAATTGACTATTAGGCTGTGACCAGAGCACGCATCAAGCAGATGCATGGGGAATGTGCTTGGCATTTAATTGAGCATAGCATTCAGGTTCGGTAGATGGATATTACTTCTACATTTTTACATGAGCAAACATGTGCTGTATTGAATTTTAATGTGCCCTAATGCAGAGCTACAATTGTCCCCAGTCAATGGTATGTTGACAAAGTTTAAAAATACACACAGTTGCACAGAGTGCTATGTTTAGACATTTGACCCCCAGATGAAGGAATCTAGGGGGGATTGGCCACACATGAGAAAAGTAATGAACAGCCAAGAATTGAAATATACACATTTGAATAGCCCAATATACACTTACATGAAACTATTAGTAATTATATGCAGAAACTCTGATGAATTTCTACCAAAATCTAATACCTATTATAGTAACATGTCAGTGTCTTGACTCTTTGCAACCCCATAGACTGCAGCCCACCCTGCAACTCTAGCCATAGGATGTTCCAGGCAAGGAAATGGGAATGGCTTGCCATTTTTTCTTCCAGAGGATCTTTCTGACCCAGGGATTGAACCTATGCCTCCTGCAAGTCTCCCACATTGCAGGTGGATTATTTACTGTTGAGCCACCAGGGAAGCCCTATTTATACACCCTACTCTTGAGAGTCCCTTGGACAGCAAGGAGATCCAACCAGTCCATCCTAAAGGAAATCGGTCCTGAATATTCATTGGAAGGACTGATGCTGAAGCTGAAACTCCAATACTTTGGCCACCTGATGTGAAGAACTGACTCATTTAAAAAGACCTGATGCTGGCAAAGAGTGAAGGTGGGAAGAAAAGGGGATAAAAGAGGATGAGATGGTTGGATGGCATCCCCAACTCAATGGACATGTGTCTGAGTAGACTCCAGGACTTGGTGATGGACAGGGAGGCCTGGCATGCTGCAGTCCATGGGGTCACAAAGAGTCAGACATGACTGAGCAACTGAACTGAGATGAACTGAACCTTCTAAAGGTATTATAGATGGAGAGCAATGAGCCCCAGTGAAGAGGCTATACCACTATTTCTGCCGCAAAACTCCAAGGTTTTTCTCAGAGTGAGAGGGAACCCTTTTCACTTTCCTGGTCTTCCTTGCTATGGTTTCCAAACATTCTAAATTCTGTCCTCCACTCTTCAGAGAGGCAACTGATAAGTGGCACTTATTAGACACATTTCTGTATTGTTTGGCTATGCTGTCCAATATTATACCCACCACCCTTATGTGACTATGATTAATTTAAATATTAATACAATTTAAAAGCAAAGTTTTTGCTCTCATTAGCCACATTTCAAATGTTCCACAGTGCAAACATAGACTATTTATATTATGGCAAAAGTTCTACTGGGCTGTCCTTAACATTTTACAAAAAGTGCAATGCATATGACCATAATTAATTAGGAAGAAAGAAAAGTGTACTTTTACAGCTGTAAACAATTAAGATTGGTTATAGAGATGAAACATTTCTTTAGTGGCTTCTTTTATCTTTTGCTGTTGTCTTGAAAACACATATTTTAAGATGTGCACTTTCACCATTCATTATTTAACCAATATTTATTAAGTTATTATTCCAGACTTCATGTCAGGCTTTCAGGTACAATAATTAGGATGACAGATATGAGCCCTACCCTCATGGGAGTTACAATCTAGCAGGATGAAACAGACATTAAATTGATTTTTACACAAGTCATAAGAAAAAGTAGTATCTCATGAGTGTGGGGAGGAGGTTGCTAACCTATTCTGAGAGGGTTGGTGAAGTTTTCCTCCAGAGTGTTGAAATGGAAAAGAAAATAAATTACACAGGTAACACTGTATATATTGGGCACCTACAAAAGGAAGGAGTGACAGAACGCTGGATGGGTGTTCTAGGTGGAATGAACAGTGAATGTATAAATAGACATTGAGCAGAGCAGAAAGAGACAGAAAATCAGCTGCTGGTGGGTGGCAAGTATGGCTGGTTTGGAGGAAAAATAGAAGAAGGCAGGGTAAAGAAAGGCAGGAAACAGTCATACAAGGTTTTATCTCAGCAGTATGGGTTGATTTTGTTTTATAAATGATGACAAACTATCAAACTGATAGAAGCAGAGAATAGAAAGGTTATTTTCAGAGCTTGTACATGTACGCACAGTAAGTCGCTTCAGTCTTGCCCCACTCCTTGTGACCCTATGGACACCTGTCAGATTCCTCTGTCCATGGGATTCTCCAGCAAAGAACATGGGATTGCCATGCCTTCCTCCAGGGGATCTTCCTGACCCAGGGATCAAACTGGTGTCTCTTAAGTCTCCTACTTTGGCAGGCAGGTTCTTTACCACTAGAACCACCTGGGAAGCCCCTGTCAGAGGCTGGGGAAGGAGGAAATAGGAAGATCAAAGTCAAAACAGACAAATTTTCAGTTGTGCAAGATGAGTAGGTTTGGAAGATCCAATGTATAACATGGTAATCATACTGTACTTAGATTTGAAACTTGCTAAAAGAATAGATCCTAAGCGTTCTCAGCAGCAGTGGGTAGAGCCAGGGAGGGGGCAGAAATTAATCATGTGAAATGCTGTACATGTTACTCAGCTTGATGGTAGTGACTACATCGCGATGCAAATTAAATCTATACAATTTTAAAAATGGAATAATTTGAAGATTACAAGTTCCTGATCAGATCTGCAAAGTTGTTTTGTCAGGAAATGGTATCTATAGCATGGAAACATTATTTCGAAACAATTATTTCGAAAACGTCTTCTGTCGTTTTGCTTTTAGGCCATCAATGGCAGAAATTTTTTGGCCCATTCTGCCTTTAACTCATGGTCCTGCTGCTCTTCCATACCGATTTTCCTGTGCTCCCTTTGCTTACCTACCCTCACTCCCACCTGGAAGGTCTTTAGCACAGACACGCACATTCCTACTCTCAGGTGGGGACGTAATCCTGTCAATGGTCTCCACCAATACAAATGGTTCTTTTCCCTCTACTGTAAGGTGATATAGGGGACCGTGGTTTTCCTATCCTCTCTGTATTCTCTTTTATTATCTGTCCAGAAATTCCTGTATTTTCACACAATTTCAGACCTTTTTATTTATTTATATATTTTTTAATTTCACACCTTTTTAAAAGAAGAATGTATGTCTCAATTTACTGTCTTGTCTAAGAAGCCTGTTTACATGTTCACAGGCCCCTGTGATTGTTTAAAAGGCTCTCATGCCACTAGAGGGACTCTGCTGATCCACCACTGGATTAAAAAAGAGAATAACATGCCTCCACTCAGTATGTATTCTCAGGTATTTTCAGAAATTACATCTCCTTCTGTTATGCAATGATGCTGGCAGCAAATCATGTGGTAATGTGACCTGGAAATTCCTGACTCAATTCTTGGCCTAAGATCATATTCAGGACTTCTTAGAATTCCTCTGGGCTTAGATATTTCATTTTGCAAACAAGAAAGGAATTGAGAATCATGTGATTGTAATTTTCCTATCATATTTTGCCGATGAAACACCATATCCAATGTCCTATAAAGTGTAAAGATTTTTTTTTAATAATCTGTTTTATGCATTTTCATTTAAACCATGTCTACCAAGAAATCATTCTTCTCTGAAAGAAAAAATGGTTATTGTTCCACCAGTGGTTTTATTGCATTTATTCTTTTTGTTTGTTTGTTTTTAGTTTATATTTTATCTCCTGTCTCGTCTTCTCACTAGAGCCAGCTGTTGAGTCAGCAGTGTGTAGGCAACTCAAGTAGGACATGATTACTGAGATTTCTTTTATGTTCTCCTCCAGGGCAGCCACCTGGTTTGTCATTGAAAAAAAAAAATGACTCATGTGGCAGCCTGACAAATACCTGGTTGCTCAGCATAGCCCTCTGTGAGACACACTCGTAGCTCGGCTTTAAAGGAGGGTTAAAACGAAGATTAAGAATTCACTGAAATATCCCAGCAGAGCCCAGCTAAAAGGCGAAGAGAGACCTTCACATTATAAATAAAACATTAGCAGAGTCAGTGCAGGGCGTTGGGTTTCTTTTATGATTATTATACCTCAATGATGCAGGAAAACAAGGCAACAAGATAAAAATACATGTCAAAGCAGTATCTGATTCCCTGACGTATTCTCTGACCCAACAGTCAAAATATTTCAGTCATGTTTCTTTGTAGGTTACCCTTTCAACCAGAAACATTTCAGTTAAATCTGTGTCAAAAATCCCAGTCTAGTTAGCACATGCAGCATAATTTCACCTGAAACAAATGCTCCCTTCTCTTTTGTATTAAAAGCTCACAATCCTGGTTTCTCTACCACCTCAAATGAGATTGGAAGTTGTCCCATTTAACTATTTCTGGTTAAATAATTAGACTCAACTAATTTAAGACTCAAAAGAATGATTTGCTTATGGTTTGTGGATGGGAATTCAGGAACACTCTGGGTGGTTTGTCTCTGATCCAGGGCACTGACAGATGGCTATCTGGGGCTGGAGAAGACAATTCCACAATGACCTCATCATTCAGACGTCCGGTGCCCCGATTTTCCCTGGTCTCTTGTTCTCTCCACAAGGCATATCCTGGGTCTATCCATGTGGCTGTGCTTCTCACCATACAGTGGTCTCAGGGTGGTGGGTCCTCTTACACATTGGTTTCCTTTCTGTAGAGTGAGTGTTGCAGTAAGTCTATATGAAAGCTACATGCATGCCCAGTCGCTAAGTCATGTTGATTCTCTGCGAACCCAGAGATCGTGGCCACCAGGCTCCTCTATTCCTGGAATTCTCCAGGCAAAAATACTGGAGTGAGTTGCCAATTATTATTCCAGGGGATCATCCTGACTCAGGGATCAAACCTGCATCTTCTGCATTGGTAGACAGATTCTTTACCACTGGCTATTCTGGGAAGCCCAGATATGAGAGAGAGAGAGAGAGAGAGAGAGAGAGAGAGAGAGTGTGTGTGTGTGTTAAGTCGCTTCAGTCATGTTCGACTCAGCAACCCAATAGACTGAAGCCAGCCAGGTTCCTCTGCTCATGATATTTTCCAAGCAAGAATACTGGAGTGGGTTTCCATGCCCTTCCCCAGGGGGTCTTCCCGACTCTGGGATTGAAGCCTCTTATGTCTCCTGCATTGGCAGGTGGGTTTTTCACCACTAATGCCTCCTGGGAAGCCCAGATGAAAGATTCAAGGTTTCTAATAGTGAAATATCAGAAGTACCAGGATGTCTCTCTCATCCATTCTATTAATCAATCAAGTTACATCCCAAGTAGGGAAAAACAGACCCCAGCACTGGATGGGGGAAGGGTATGCATATACAGGAAGCATGAAACAAAAGTCCATTTATTCAGTAACAATATATAATTTATTTTGTTAGATTGCACTGAGGTTCCAGCTCAGTGAAGAAGATAACATTATGGGTTGCAGAATGGGCTTCCACATATTTCCTTCATGTTAACTTCATGACAAGGCATAAAATGTCAACAATAAGGTTCTCATTTGGCTGAGAATTGCTGCTCAAATTTAGTCCCATTCTTCTTGCTTTTACATATATATTTTTTCATAGTGGGTTATATTCATATAACATATGATACTGAGTAGATGAAGTTGTTTCTAGGTCTGAGAATCAGTTAGTTTTTCTTAAAAAATTCTTTTTCCAACTCATTTGGTTTTATAAGAAACATAATAATTTCTGACTAATCATTTATATTTTCTTTCAGGTTTTTTTAACAATGTGAATCAGGTCACATGATCATTTGCCCCCCACAAATATCTATTAATACATCAGGCATTGTGATGATTTTTATAAATTAACAATTTATTAATGTAGTTATATCTTGAATTCTCTATTTTGGTTGTTATTAACAGTAATCAACTGAAGAAAATTTCTCTCATTAGAAAATAATTATTGTAAACTTTAAGAGTTATCCTCTTGATGGCAGTTTTGTGAAAATATGTATTTTCCTCAAGAGCGTTCCTTCTTATGTTTATCAAATTATTGAGAACTTTGAGAAAATAGCACACTTTGTATTCTCTACAGACTGCAGTTAACTTCTTTAAGGAAAATATGACAGTTATATATTTCTAAGACAAAATCCTGTTTTTAATCTGAGTTTATGCAAATTAAAGATAGTTTAAATATATATTTGCAGATCAAGACAAAGTACTGAAAAATAGCTATTTGCATATTCCATGGGGTATAAAGATCTTCAAAGGAAAAGCCCTAGTTCTTAAAATGCAAATTAACTACAAGATATATTACATAGAATCAGTTGTGGTATTATTGAATTCCTCTATCAAGCAACCATACAAGAAAAAAGAACTTATTCAGGTAGGTTCATGATACCTTCTGGTGGAAGCTATTTAATGAGAAGATTCTGCTATATTTTGAACTATTTCTTGCCTAATTCATTTTGTAATAATAGACTTTTGCAGCCATGATAAGATGGTATGGCAGTAAGAGATCTTAAACTGTGAGATTACACACATAACTAAGTCATAGATTCCAAATATGGCCATTTTAAATGTCTCTTAATTTGGGTGTATGGGTCCTAATATTGAAAGACGGCCTCCAATCTTCAAAGGAGTTGTCACAGAATTTTTATGGAAATGTCTTCTGTCACTGCCAGTATTACCACTACTGCCACCACTACGTAATACTGAATTACTATGATAGTAATAATAATACAATTATTTTGCAGAAAATTTCAAGCTATAGACAGCGGAAAATATTCATCCTAGTCTTCAAATGATATAAACAGACATTCATAGAAGCACATCAGCATTTATATGACATGCTCTGCTAAGAGCTTTTTCCAATTTAATTTCACCAATTTCTAATTCAGATGATTTGACTATAATTTCTAAGTTTCTTTCAACAAACTTTAAAGTATACATTCATGTATTACCATTATTCTTCTGATGAAAATGTGAAACACAAATGCAAAATCCAAGCATATGCTCAGGCCGAGAGCATATGTTCTAAGTGTAAGAAATACACTTCGAAATTAGCAAAAAGCACATTTTGAAAAACATCATATATTTGGAAGCCATCTCTCCTACTCTTAAGTTGTATCTGTAGGCCACTACAACATCGAATTTTTATCTTTATCTTTATTTGGTTCATGGATTCCTGGGTACCTGTTAACATATATTAATATCATTGTATTGACTGAAATTATATCCATTGTGGAATTTACTTTCCTGATAAAACTAGTGAGTCCTCTTTCAAGTGATAACCTAAATAATTTAATAGTTTCAGACCTGAAACACTGTATTAATAAAATAAAATTTAGTAAATGTAGATAAATATTTGATTGGATATGAGTAGAATTTCTGCCCACACCATTCACAAAACTTCAGGATTATGACTTTTTTTCACATTTTCTACCTAGCTTTATAATTTTATAATAAATAGGATTCTATTATTTCCATCAAACATTAATGATTATGTAACTTTTCTTATGAATCAAAAGGTAGGAAAAGTAATATATGTTATTTTCATATTTCAATATATGTTTTATATTGAGTTAATTTTCCAAAAAGAAACATAAAACTGCTTCCTTTCTCACACTGTGTGAGTCCAGAAACTTATGCAGTATCCATTCAGAAATGAGAGGCAGAAATTTCCTGAGTAAATCTGACCCACTAAAAGAACTTTGTTCTGTTATCCTATTATTTCTTGGGTTTTTTATAAAAACATGGATAAAAAGCAACAATGATACGACTAATGCTTACTTCATAAGGCTGAAGAAACTTGGGGGTAAAGATCGTCTTTGTGTCAGTGCAATCTGTTTTTTTTTTTTTCTACATATCAATCCATGGTGTGTCAAAATATCATTGTTTTATTTACTGCAAATTTCCAGCATGATAAGAGAATAAGATTATAATCCTCCAATCAGCAATATTTAATGGGATACTAGCACACATTGCCAACAGGAAAAAAATGGGTAATGATCATTGCAATTATAAGGGTATAAATGAAAACCAAGGGAACATTTCATGCTAAGATAGGCACAATAAAGGACAGAAATGATATGGACCTAATAGAAGCAGAAGATATTAAAAAGAGGTGGCAAGAATACACAGAAGAACTGTACAAAAAAGATCTTCATGACCCAGATAATCACAATGGTGTGATCACTCACCTAGAGCCAGGCATCCTGGAAACCAAAGTCAAGTGGGCCTTAGGAAGCATCACTATGAACAAAGCTAGTAGAAGTGATGGAATTCCAGCTGAGCTATTTCAAATCCTAAAAGATGATGCTGTGAAGGTGCTGCATGCAATATGCCAGCAGATTTGGAAAACTCAGCAGTGGCCACAGGACTGGAAAAGGTCAATTTTCATTCCAATCCCAAGGAAAGGCAATGCCAAAGAATGCTCAAACTACCACACAGTTGCACTAATCTTATATGCTAGTAAAGTAATCCTCAAAATTCTCCAAGCCAGGCTTCAATTGTACATGAACTGTGAACTTCCAGATGTTCAGGCTGGTTTTAAAAAAGGCAGAGGAACCAGAGATCAAATTGCAACATTCACTGGATCATCCACTTTCGAACTGTGGTATTACAGAAGACTCGTGAGAGTCCCTTGGACTGCAAGGAGATCCAACAAGTCCATCCTAAAGGAAATCAGTCCTGAATATTCATTGGAAGGACTGATGCCGAAGCTAAATTCCAATACTTTGGTCACCTGATGCAAACAACTGACTCATCGGAAAAGATCCCAATGCTGAGAAAGACTGAAAGTGGGAGGAGAAGGGGATGACAGAGGATGAGATGGTTGGATGGCATCACCAACTTAATGGACATCAGTTTAAGTAAACTCTGGGAGTTGGTGATAGACAAGGAGGCCTGGAGTGCTTCAGTCCATGAGATTGCAAAGAGTCGGACATGACTGAGTGGCTGAACTGAACTGAAATGAAAACACCAATATCTTTCAATATGTCAGAGAATATTGGTCTTATATTAATATTTACTATTAAAGACTGCCACCTTTTAGCCTCAGTACCTATGCCTATATATAATATTCCAGAAAAATTTGAATGTCTAGAGCTAGAAAACCTTCTACCTTAACCACTGGTTAAAACAGGTTAAAACATCAACTTCATGCACCAGTACAAATCCAGACTGTCAAATATTGCAAAGTTGTTAGTGCATTTGATTGTAAAGAGTGGTGCTCATTATTTGAGAAATTAACAAAAAGATTAAAAAATGTATAAGGGGAGATGTAGAGGAAAAAATTAAATGCTCTGTACTAAATATAAATATATAGTGCATAAAAAATCCTGCAAAATGTCAACTTGATACTGAGGCAGGGATGGAATAGCAGAATGGCCTTGCTTCAGTGTCAAATATACTTTGGGGATGATAATTAGTTTACTTTTGCCAGACAATATGGCACAATGAAGGCTCTACAAAGTATGTTATTACAAACAAAATAAATTTGATTGACATTTTTTATCTCCCAATTTCCCAATACATTTGACCTTCAAATCTTGTTTTATCTTTTTGCTTAGTGCCCTGTTTTTTGTTTTTTGTTTTACCATAAAACACCTTTTGTAAAAAATAGATACAGAAAAATGTGAATCCCAAATTAATTTCTATAGTTAGACTGGTCAGGGGAAAAGCTAAAAGACCTGCATCAGTATCTAGGAATTCATATTTCTCTGACATTAGGCTGAATGTTATGTATCTACTATCTGTGAGTATATATAAGCAGATCAGGTATTCATACACAATAATCATACACTTTCTTTTCGTTTTCTATAATGTGATCTTTACATCTGAGACCCTCATATAATTACCACAATTAAACAAGTGAACTGATATTCTAGAAACCTTTTGGTTTGGAGGGCACCTATAAAACTTGTGGTTTATTCACTGTGGATATGTTTTTTATCTGAACTACTGCTTGTTTGTACTTCAAAGGGAGCATAAATCACAGAAGAGCATTCTGTTTAAAATATTAATAAGCTTTTATTTTGATAATACCTTCTCTACTACTGCCTGAAAATAATTACACAAAGAATATCAGAATTCTATCTTATGCAAGTGTGCCTGATCAAAAACACACGCAAACATTCATGCACCAGAGAGAAAGACAGAGCTGCTTATGTATGCAGTGGAATAACATCACACTGAATTGAGAAACTAGTCTCTTGGGACCAATTTTATGCCTTCCTCTACAGCTGTATGGAGCCACTTTGGAACATAATATATTCTTTTGAAGTCAATGATCCCTGAGGGTTCAAAGCAAGATAAAAATTTGGCTCTTGATAGAGTGGATGCATTGTGCAGAATAGAGTCTTTAATTCTAAGCCTCACTGAGCACATGCATACCCGCACACATACAAGATAAAGAGAAAGAGGGAGCAATTCACTGGAGAATATGTAAAGTGATCAGGGCCCAAAATATTGACTTGACATGCAAGAAGTAAAATCAGAAGCTTAGCCATCCTTGTATTAGAGTGAGGTTGAGGAGGTATGTCTATTTATATGTCTTTACTCAAAAAGGGGAGAAAAATCAAAGAGAAATGATCACATGGCTCAAAAGGGTATGACCACAGAAAAGAAAACCAAGCTTTAAAAGAAATAATGTTTTTTTCTGAAATTGTGTTTCACAACATTTAATCTGGAACCAATCTTCAAGTATGAACCAAATTTTCAAAGGGACTTGACTGGAGTAAAGCAGTTCACAGGTTTAGCTCAAACTTATGAGCATTTCATTATTAACCTATGTGCACGTGTGTGCATGCACATGTGTGTGTGTTCAGCTTCTTTGTGAATTTCTGTTGCTCACATTATATGAAAAATAAGACAAAGTCAATTTGTCTATGCATACTGCATACAGTTAAACAGTGGAAATGATCAATTCGTAATAAATTCAGTGATGGCTCTGTATTTATTTCAATGGTTTTGTTAGATTTCAATCCATATAGAACAGTCTCCAAAACTAGTTTAGATTTTATTAATTGCACCTTATTTCAGGTTAAGAGACTTTGGAATGCATAGCTGGAGTTCTTATTTAACATTACTAACACATATACTGAAATCTGATAGCATGCTAATAAGGAGGGACTCTAGGGTTCCTATTCAGAGAGCTTTTAATCAGAACAGAGCTGAAATTCAGAAAACAGTTAATAGAAGTAAAGCTTGTGAAACAGGAAATGCTGGGCAAAAATCAAAGACAGATGATTTTCTTTTGTCAGAGAGTTCTTGGATCTGAAAGAGAGAAGACAAGGAGAGATTTCCTCCAAGAAAGGGGTTCATGTACATATTTAGCCAATGGGTTAGAATGAAAAAGAAGTTCAGTTTCAGAGCAGTGTTGAAGCAACTTCAAACAGTATACACTTCTGCTCCTTTGCTGCAAGGATAAGCTACTGTTTGTAGATAGTAGAACTGCGCAAGTGTAAGGACCTTTTGATGGAAGAGGCAGTGATATGATCACACAGTGATGGATACCTTGGACCAATTCCAACATACTGTTGCTGGGCTCCTTGTCATCAAGGAGATGGGTTGCATTTCAGTCGGAACCTTCTGACTCTTCTACGGCAGTGCCTAACCTATTGATTTGGAAGTTCTGACCCTCTACTTCTAATATGGGAAATAGGCTAGATAGGTTATAGTCCTAGATGAGTTATAGATTGGCCAGCTCTTCTAGGTCGTGTATAGATCTTTTCTCCTTCAACTGTTCTCAACCTATTCCTCTACCCTTCACATTTGGTCAACTGAGCTTTTCATTATTTCAATTGTTTCTTTTTTTTTTTTGCACATATCATCTTGGTGAAGTGTTCTTTCAACTCTGATGTAATTCTTTCGCAAGAACCTGGAATTCTCTTTGTTTCTTATTCATTATACGGACTCCTGGCACAAGCCAGCAGGAAAACCACGTAGGGATTTTAACATATAATTAAAACGTCAGCCCACTCTCACGTTTTAACGCATCTAATGATACCAGTCTCTCATTAACACCAACACAGACTGCAGAGTATAAGCATTGTCACACATGTGGTGTTTCTTCAGATGATTTAGTCTCGAAAGAGAAATGAGAACACTGTCCATAGAAGAACAAGCGATATTTAACTGAATAATCATGTTAAAACTAGATACAAAGAGAGGCATATGCATGCCACCACTCTATTTGATATTGCAGGGCAAAAATGAGACACTAGGACAAAGGAAAATGGAGGGGTATGTATATATCAACTGCCTCACTAGCAGGAGTCACTCCACATACAAATAAGCCAAGTGAGAACACTTCCATGCTACCAAAGGATGTGGGAAAGAGTTATGCATTATGACTTAGTAGGTAAAGATTTTGGTGAGAATGTAATAACTAGTAAGAAAACAGTGTGATGACAGCAAAGGATAAAAGGTGATATAAATCCCCTCACATCGAATACATTTCCACATAGCTTCTGGTATAGCCATTCCAGAAAAACATAGCCTTTCTCATTTTCACTTAAAATAATTTCATGAGGCCACATCTTTGCTAAAAATTCTAACTTAAACCTAAATGAAAGCTCTTCAAGATCATGCCACTGCCTCCCTCTCTGGCTTACTCCCTCTCATCTTACCTCTAAGTATTATATATACCCAAGTTCCAGTAATATCAAGCTTCTAGCTGTGCATACATGCACCAAGCCAGCTCCTTCCCAACTTCTGTTACCTCTTATCTGTTGTTCAGTCACTCAGTCGGGTCCGATTCTTTGTGACCCCATGGGCTGTAGCAAGCCAGGCTACCCTGTCCTTCACCATCTCCCCCTTCTCCTCCAGCATTCATTCTTTCCCAGCGTCAGGGTCTTTTCCAATGAGTCGACTCTCCGCATCAGGTGGTCAAAGTATTGGAGCTTCAGCTTCAGCATCAGTCCATCCAATGAATATTCTATTGTTACCTCTGCTTAGGCCTAAATCTCTTCCCTCAAGTTTGATATTTTTCTGACCCTTTCACACTCCCAAAGCTGAACCACGTAATTATGCTCCCACTGCATCCATTAATCAAGTTCAACACACTGTGTTTTAAAAATGCTTTTTCATTCTACCTACATTAAAGTCATTCACTGCTATACATGCACAGCCTAATACAGCACTTCCTACATACAGACAACCCCTGGTGTTCAATGTTTTGATTTTACAATACAAAGATTTACCCAGCGTTTGAATTCTGATCTTTTCCTGGGCTGGAAATATGCAGTACAATTCTCTCTTGTGATGCAAGGCAGCTTCAAGCCACTGCTCCCAGTCAGCCGTAAGATCACAAGGGTAAACAAACAACTCATACAACCACTATTTACACTCATATGGCCATTCTGTTTTTCACTTTCTGTACAGTATCCAATGAATTAAACAAGATATTCAATACTTTATTATAAAATAGGCCTTTTGATAGATGATTTTTGTCCAACTGTAGGCTAACATATTTATTCTGAGAATACTGAATGTAAGCTGCACTAAGCTATGGTGTTTACTAGGCTGGATGTGTTAAACACACTTTCCAGTTAATAATATTTTCAACTCACAGTGGGCTTACCAGGATGTCATCCCATTATAATTTGAGGATGATCTATATTACCATCTCAAATTTTCTGACCAAGTGAAAAGCACATATATGGTTCACAGGGTCACCTAGAAAGTTATTTAGAGAATTCTATATTTCTTTTACAGAAGTTAAATTTTAGGAAAGACTTATATATATATACAATGAACGATTTGCCTTGAAAGTGAACTGAAATCATTCTGTTGTTTCTGAGATTGCACCCAAGTACTACTGCATTTTGGATTCTTCTGTTGACTATGAAGGCTACTCTGTTTCTTCTAAGGGATTCTTGCCTATAGTACTAGATATAATCTAAATTAAGTTCACACATTCCTATTCAGCTATGATAAATCTAGACAGCATATTAAAAGCAGAGACATTAATTTGCCAACAGAGGTCTGTACAGTCAAAGCTATGGTTTTTCCAGTAGTCATCTATGGATGTGAGAGTTGGACTATAAAGAAAGCTGAGCACTGAAGAATTGATGCTTTTGAATTGTGGTATTGGAGAAGACTCTTGAGAGTCCCTTGGACTGCAAGGAGATCAAACCAAACAATCCTAAAGGAAATCAGCCCTGAATATTCATTGGAAGGGCTGATGCTAAAGCTGAAATTACAATATTTTGGCCACCTGATGCAAAGAACTGACTCATCACAAAAGACCCTGATGCTGGAAAGATTGAAAGCAGGAGGAGAAGGGGATAACAGAGGATGAGATGGTTGGATGGCATCACCGACTTGATGGACATGAGTTTGAACAAGCTTCAGGAGTTGGTGATGGACAGGGAAGCCTGGCATTTTGCAGTCCATGGAGTCGCAAAGAGTCAGACACGACTGAGTAACTGAACAGAACTGATTCTCATTCATTTTAGTTTACTGATTTCTAAAATATTGATGTTCACTTTTGCTGTCTCTTGCTTGACCACATTCAATTTACTTTGATTCATGCACCTAAATTCCAGGTTTCTATGCAATATTGTTCTTTACAACATCAAACTTCACTTTCACCACCAGATATATCCACAACTGGACACTGTTTCCACTTTGACCCAGCATCTTCTTTCTTTCTGGAGCTATTTCTCCACTCTTTCCCAGTAGTATATTGGACGCCTAGCAACCTGGGAGGCTCATCTTTTAGTGTCGTATCTTTTTGCTGTTTCATACGGGGGTTCTCAAGGCAAGAATACTGAAGTGGATTGCCATTCCCTCCTCGAGTGGACCATGTTTTGTCAGAACTCCCTCCACCATGACTTGTCCATCTGGGGGTGGCCTGCATGGCATGGCTCACAGCTTCATTGAGTTACACAAGGCTGTGATCAATGGGACCATTTTGGTTAGTTTTCTGTGATTGTGATTTTTGTTATGAAGACCCTGGGATTGTAGTTGTTTCTTCTTCTGTCTGTCTTCTGATGGATGGGGATAAGAGGCTTCTGTAAGCTTCCTGATGGGAGAGGCTGGTTGTGGGGAAAATTGGATCTTGCTCTGGTAGACAGGGTCAGTAAATCTTTAATCCAATTTTCTGCTGATGAGTGGGATTGTGCTCCCTTCCTGTTAGTTATTTGGCCTAAGATGGCCCAGTCCTGGAGTCTGCAGGCTCTACGGTAGGGCTAAAGGTGACCTCCAAAAGGACTTAGCCCATCATGTGTCACCCAGGACTGCTGCTGCTGGTGCCCCTGTCCCCATGGCGGACCATTGTTGACCCATGCTTCACAGAGGACCCTCAAACACTCACAGGCAGGTATGAACCAGTCTCCTGCAGAGTCACTGCTCCTTTTCCCTGAGTAATAGGGCACACATGGTTTTGTTTGTGCCTTCCAAATGTCTGTTTCCCCCAGTCCTGTAGATGTTCTGTAATCAAATTCCACTGACATTCAAAAGTCAGATTCCCTGAGGATTCCTAGTCCCTTTGCCAGATACCCAGGTTGGGAAGTCAGATGTGGGTCCTAGAATCTTTGCAACAGTGCAAGAACTGCTTTGATATAATTGCTTTCCAGTTTGTGGGTCACCCACCTGGTAGCTCTATGGTAGGATTATAGGCTCTATATTAGGGCTAATGACGGAAGTGGATGAATCACAAGCTGGAATCAAGATTGATGGGAGAAATATCAACAATCTCAGATATGCAGATGGTACCACCCTAGTGGCAGGAAGCTAAGCTGAAATAAAGACCCTCTTGTTGATGGTGAAAGAGAAGACTGAAAAAGCTGGCTTAAAACTCAACATTCAAAAAACTAAGATCATGACATCTGGTCCCATCACTTCATGGCAAATAGATGGGTAAACAATGGAAACAGTGGCAGATTTTATTTTCTTGGGCTCCAAAATCACTTCAGAAGGTAACTGCAGCCAGGAAATTAAAAGATGCTCCTTGGAAGAAACACTATGACAAACCTAGACAGCATATTAAAAAGCACAGATCTTTGCCAACAAAGGTACATGTATTCAAAGCTATCATTTTTTCAGTAGTCATATACAGATGTGAGAGTGGAACCATAAAGAATGCTGAGCAACAAAGAATTGATGTTTTTGAACTGTGTTAATTGAGAAGACTCTTGAGAGTCCCTAGGACAGCAAGGAGATCAAACTAGTTAATCCTAAAGGAAATCAGCCCTGAATATTCATTGGAAGGACTGATGCTGAAACTGAAGCCCCAGTATTTTGGCTACCTGATGTGAAGAGCCAATTCATTGGAAAAGATCCTGATGCTAGGAAATATTGAGGGCAAGAGGAGAAGCGGGCAGCAGACAATGAGATGGTTGAATGGCATCATTGACTCACAGGACATGAATTTGAGCAAACTCAGGGAGATAGTGAAGGACAGAGGAACTTGGTGTTCTGTCCTCTGTGGTGTTGCAAAGAGTTGGACACAGCTTAGTGACTGAACAACAAGTCACTAATTATACATATCTGGCCATGTATAATAATAGTATTTATTAATCAATGCTTAATGCTCCTGAAAAACTTCTGCATTTGGCTTTTGATCTTCTCTCCTTTTTTAAAAATCTTAATATCTGAGTTGCTGTATTGATTATTATAAAAAACTTGAAGATAATTTGGACTACTTCTTTTTCCATTTGTAATGTTATTTGCACTTTGATAGATTTACCTTAGGACAAATAATTTAAATGCTTCATGTAACAAATATATAAATACCTGGCAATAGAAACTAATAACACATTTTTAAATTCTATATATAATATATCCTCAAGGGTGGGATGATATGAGAGAATGGCATTGAAACATGTTAATCATCATATGTGAAATCAATCACCAGCCCAGGTCTGATGCTCAGGGCTGGTGCACTGGGATGACCCAGAGAGAGGGAATCGGGAGGGAGGTGGGAGGGGGGTTCTGGAAGGGGAACACATGTATACCCATGGCAGATTCATGTCAATGTATGGCAAAACCAACACAATAATGTAAAGAAAATTAAAATAAATAAATTTTTTAAAAATATCCTCTTTTAAGACTGCTTCCAATTTATTCTATGAGGCCAGCATTACCTGGATACCAAAATCAGACAGAAGCATAAGAAGGAAAATTGCAGGTCACTATTCCTAATGATCCTAGATACAAAAATCCTCGACAACATATTAGCAAACTGAATTCAGCACTACATTAAAAATATTATAGACCATGGTCAACTGGGATGGATCCAGGAATGCAAGAATCGATCAGTATCAGCTATTTGATAAATATGAACAACCACATTAACAAAACAAAGAATAAAAATCATATCATCATCTCAATAGATGAAAAAAAAAACTCTTGACAAAATTTAACATCTATTTATGATAAAAACTGTAAACAAAGTGAATCAGAAGGAACATACCTCAACATAGTAAAGGTCATATATGACAAATTCACAGCTAACAACATACTCAATGGTAAAAAGCCAAAAGCATTTCTGCTAAGGCTTTATACCAGACCAACATAACCTATATTGCCTCTTTCATTCAATACATTGCTGAAAGTCCCAGCCATAACAAAGAGACAAGAAAAATAAATAAAAGGTATCCACATTGGAAAGGGATAAATAAAACTGTCACAGTTTGCAGATGGCATGATACTATCTATAGAACACTCTAAAAAGTCTATAAAAAAAACAGAACTAATAAAGAAGTCCAGTAAAGTTGCAGGATGCAAAAGTAGTATGCAGAAATACTGTATTTATGTACACTAACAATGGATTAACAGGAAGATAAATTAAGGAAATAATCTATTTACAACTGTATCTAATAGAGTACCAAGTGATACATTTAAGCAAGGAGGTGAAAGATGCAGACTCTGAAAAGAAATTTTTAATTTACTCTGGTAAAAGAAATTAAAGACACAAATAAATGGAAAAATATAATATGTTCATGGGCTGGAAGAATTAATATTGTTAAAATATCCATACTACCTAAATCAATCTACAGACTCAATGCTATTGTTATGAAAACACAAATTGTAGTTTTCACAGACTGAAACATATAATCCTAAAATTTGTCTGGAAGCAGAACCACCAAAGACCCCAAATAGCCAAAGCTATCTTTATAATAAGAACAAAGCTGAAGGTGTCACATGCCATATTTAAAACTACCCTACAAAGCTAGAGTAATCAAAACAATATGGTGCTGGCATGAAACAGACATACTGAACAACAGAACAGAATGGGTACACGCATGTTAAGTCACTTAAGTTGTGTCTGGCTCTGTTCACACCTATGGACTGTAACCCTCCAAGCTCCTCTGTCCGTGGGGATTCTCCAGGCAAGAATACTGGAGTGGGTTGCCATGCCTTCCTCCAGGGGATCTATTTGACCCTGGGATCAAATCCACGTCTCATGACTTCTTCACTGGTGGGTGGGTTCTTTACCACTAGTGTCACCTGGAAAGCCACAGAAGAGATAATCTCAAAAAGAACTCATATTTACATGGGCAATTGATCTATAACAAAAGATGCAAGAACATATAATAGGGGATAGGCAGCCTCTTCAGTAAGTGATGTTGAGAAACTGGAGCACAAGGTGAAAAAGAATGAAACTAAGCCACTTTCTTCCACCATATACAAAAATAAACTCAAAATGGATTAAAGACTTAAATTTAAGACCTGAAATAATAAAACTCCTAGAAGAAAACATAGCCAGTATGTGCTCTGGTATAACTCTACAAGGTATTTTTCTGGTATGTCTCCTCTGATAATGTACACAAAAATAAAAACAAACAAATGGGACTACATCAAACTAAAACGTTTTTTGCACAGCTAAAGAAACTACCAACAAAACAAAAAGGCAACCTGCTCAATAGAAGAAGATATTTCAAAATGATTCATCTTGTAGGGGTTAATATAACACACACACACACACACACACACACACACACACACACATATATATATATATAAAGAACCTATACATTTCCATAACAAAAAAATAACTAAAAATAGGAAGAGAACCTGAAAAAATTTCCAAGTGAGACTTACAGATGGCCAACAGACACACAAAAAGGTACTCAACATCCCTAATCATCAGGGAAGCACAAATGAAAACTACAATGACATATCATCTCACACCTGTCAGAATGGCTATCATCAAAAAGAAAACAAATAAAACAGACATAGGTAAAGGTGTAGAGAAAAGGGAACCTTCATATACTATGGTGAAAATGTAAATTTGTACAGCTACCACAGAAACGTGTATGGACATTCCTCAAAAAAATTAGAAACAGAACTGTCATATGATTCAACAACTCCATTTCTCAGTATTTTAGTGAAGAAAATGAGAATTCTAATTTGAAAAGATAAATGCACTCAGAAGTAGATTCTTACACACAGAGAAACTGTTGGATGTTAGAAAGGAGTTGCATAAGAGGCTGGGTGAAATAGCTAAATGGGATTAAGAAGTATGAACTTCCAGTTGTAAAATGAATTAATCACAAAGATATATTGTATAGTACAAGGAATATGTGTGTGCTTAGTCGCTCAGTCATGTCCGATTCTTCGCAACCCCAAGGACTATAGCCTGCCAGGTTTCTCTGTCCATGGGGATTCTCTAGGCCAGAATGCTGGAATGGATTGCCATCCTTCCTCCAGGGGATCTTCCTGACCCAGGGATTGAACCCAGGTCTTCCACATTGCAGGCAGCTTCTTTATCATCTGAGCCACCAGGGAAGCCCAGTATAAGGAATATGGTCAATAATAATGCAACAGCTTTGTATAGGAACAGATGTTTACTAGACTTATCAGGGTGATCATTTTGTAATGTATTTAAATGTTGAGTCACTAAGCTTAATACTTGAAGTGTACATAAACTATACTTCAATTAAACAACTAAATGAAAAATAAAAAAGAATTCTTGCTGAATGAATAAATGAGCATTTAACTATATAATCTAAATAAAACTAAAATTCAAGGGGTTAGCAATGGAATTGATACAGCTTTTAGCTGGTTACTTTTATATTCACAAAACTGAGTATCAGCACTGCATTACAGTTGTAGCAGGAAATCAATGGAATGGATACACAAATCAATATACACCCAAAGAAAACAATCTGACCCAAAATAAACTGTGTCTCAAATGTGGAGGCCAATTTTGTCCTGCCATAGTATAGTAGCACTTCTGGGTGCAAATCTGGATCTCAAAATGCTTGTAATAATCAAATATATGTGTGTACTTGGGGATGTTAAATGCATTGACAATACCCATACATCCTTGGCCAACATTTAGGTGTGGAAATAGTAAAAAATATAAAGATGCTGATCTAAATTAGTACAGGGAATAACAGTACGTTCCCCCTACATTCAAAAGAAATGTATTACACACATTCATCTTTCACATGTCCCTTCCTTTCAAATTGGAGTACTAAATTTTTTTTTAAATGTCATTTGTCACCATTAAGAATCAATTTGGTTTAACTTTTTATTGCTTTTATGGAAAGAGTCTCAAATATGGTAAGTATTGGAAAGAAATAGTCAGTGCCAAAGGGTTAGTTATTCTGAACGGGTTTTATTATAATAGCATCCACAAATGTATATATCTAGCTTTAAAACTAATAACTGAAGCCACATCATTTAAAATGTTTCAGTTCTGAGACAGCAGTGAAAAAAGAGAAATTCAAATTACTCCAAGTAAAAGTAATTTTTCTTGAAGTTAGGCATATATTAGCAAAACAACTCTAGGCAAGTCTAAATGGGAAAAATATTCAACTAGAGAAAAGGCAACTGAATTTTTTTCTGAATTTATCAGGATACACCTTTTGTGTTTGATAGAGTTAAAAGGACAGTAAGGGTTAGTTAACTACTAAGTTGAAATGACAGCATTTCCATCTGAACACAAGTGATGAACTATAATCACTGGCTCTTAACTCCCCTATTCTTATTTAATATTGCTTTACAGTGGGTGGCAGAGTAAGGGAAAATTACATTACTATATAAACATCTTGGGCTTCTCTGGTATTGCAGATGGTAAAGAATCCACCTTCAGTGTGCGAGACCGGGTTCGATCCCTGGGTTGGGAAGATCCCTTGGAGAAGGGAATGGCTACCCTCTCCAGTACTCTTGCCTGGAGAATCCCATGGGCAGAGGAGAGAACTGATTCAAAACTTACTCCACCTGGAATGGAGCCTAGGCACCTTTTCAATGGCAGCATTCTTTGATTATCTACTTTTCTTTTGAGGCTCTTTGCGATTGAATTCTGTATTGTATTTTTGTTTAACCTTTCACTTCTCCCAAGGATTTGGGTCATGTTTGAAACGATCCCAGAAGCTTTTTCTCTCCATAAATGATGCTACTTCTCTTACTTTCACACCTAAGTGGAATCTTCTGTATAACTAGCTAGACCAATACACTGTAGTTTTCTTTATTCAGGTTGATTTAGCCTTTAATTTCCATGTTCTATGGGTTATATTTTTCTCAGACTATATATTAGACTGAATAAAACCTTTACATGACTTAAAATTCCCTATACATTTCTGAACACTTTGTACCATAGAGTAGATGATGCTTTGGGGTGAGGTCAACCCTTGAATCAAGTTAATTTCCAATTCTTTTGTAAATTGGACCAGGTGGATCCATTGGGCCAGGTGGATCTTTTTATTATCAAAAGAAAAAAATCTGTATTAATGAATTTGACATTTTGTTCTCTCATATTTAGTCTGAATAATAAAACCATGTATTTGTTTCCCCCAACACTGTGATTCCTTCAATGCAAACAATTTGTTTTTATAGTTTGTGCATCCCCTAAAACTTAGTATTAAACTTCACACTTAGTAGAGACTTAATACAATAGTTAATGAATTTCAGTAATGTTACTCTAATATAAAAAAATCTAGCACCTCTGGTAAAACAAAAGTCTATTTTCCATTTCCTACAACTTGCGGTTTACAAGTTAGAGCACTTCAGATCAATTCATTAATATCTTGCACTGATATTTGAAACAGAGGATGGAGAATTCAAGATAAGCAATAATTTTCCTAAGTATGTCACATACATTTTTGTTGATTATGGTATACTCTATCTTTACCTTGTTACCATGGATATTAGTGAGAGCATGTCCATTACATATAATACATGAAAACATTATATTTTTGATCTACTTAATTTAGTCAGCATGTTGAAATACAGTAGTGCTATTTTCTATTTCTCATTTATATCACAAATTACCTGAAGTTTGGTCTGTTCACAGACATATAAATTTTCAAGTTTCTGTAAGATGCATCTGGATTCTCAAATAGTGCATACAATTTTTAAAATACAGTTTAGAATGTAACATATTACTCACAAGGTACAATCAATTAGGATAGTAGATAACCAAAGTAAGATATGGGCTTTCCTGGTGGCTCAGATGTTAAAAGAATCTGCCTGCAATGTGAGAGACCCAGGTTCGACCCCTGGGTCAGGAAGATCCCCTGGAGAAGAGAATGGCTACTCACTCCAGTATTCTTGCCTGGAGAATTCCATGGACAGAGAAGCCTGGTGGGTTAGAATCCATGGGGTCACAAAGATTGGACATAATTAGGTGACTAACAAAAACAACAAAAAAGTAAGCTGTAATACTTCACATTTTAACTGAATGATATAAACCTCAGGCACTAGCTAGTGGGTGACAAACTCTAACATGATTTTGTATAACTAGAAATATGAATGGGCAAATAGGGAGAGCTGAATCAAGGTGCTGAATGTTAATGTTCTCCATTCAATAAACTTAACTGTTTGTTTACCACTTTATGAAATAAATACATTTCTGACTACCATAAAGGTTTACTTCTTATCTACAGAATAAATTTATAATATTAGTATTTTTACTAATATTATAATTAATAATTCAGACAAAAAAGTAATGTTAAAAATTGAGACAATCCTTTGAAGCTAATGTTAAAAGCATGAGTAGTCTTTTAATAATGCTCCCAAGTAATGTTGAATTTTCTAAATTAACATTTATGTTTAAAAATATTCCTATAAAATAACCCCATTTTAAACACGCAAAACCAAATATTTTTCTTAAACTATTCATTACCTATTTCTATAATTTACTGTACTAGGCATGATACCATTCACAAAAGCAGGAAAGACTGTGCTATTGAATATTTTGAAATTAAAGCTGGAAATACCAATGTTCAGTTCAGTTCAGTCACTCAGTCATGTCCGACTATTTGCAACCCCATGAACAGTAGCACGCCAGGCCTCGCAGTCCATCACCAACTCCCAGAGTTTACACAAACCCATGACCACTGAGTCGGTGATGCCATCCAACCATCTCATCCTCTGTCGTCCTCTGCTCCTCCTGCCCGCAATCTTTCCCAGCATCAAGGTCTTTCCCAATGAGTCAGCTCTTTGCATCAGGTGGCCAAAGGAGTGGAGTTTCAGCTTCAACGTCAGTCTTTCCAATGAACACCCATGACTGATCTCCTTTAGGATGGACTGGCTGGAGCTCCTTGCAGTCCAAGGGACTCTCAAGAGTCTTCTCCAACACCACAGTTCATAAGCATCAATTCTTTGGTGCTCAGCTTTCTTTATAGTCCCACTCTCACATCCATACATGACCACTGGAAAAACCATAGCCTTGGCTACACAGACCTTTGTTGGCAAAGTAATGTCTCTGCTTTTTAATATGCTGTCCAAGTTGGTCATAACTTTCCTTCCAAAGGGTAAGTGTCTTTTAATTTCATGGCTGTAATCACCATCTGCAGTGATTTTGGAGCCCCCCAAAATAAACTCAGTGACTGTTTCCACATCTATTTGCCATGAAGTGATGGGACTGGATGCTATGATCTTAGTTTTCTGAATGCTGAGCTTTAAGCCAACTTTTTGAGACACAAAAATTAAAAATCAACAAAACCCAGAATTGGCATTGAATGAAAGTAGTGTCTTTAAGAATACTCCAGATCTCCTTTTGAGCCTTTCCTATAGCTCTTCTCATTATTCATTTCATACTATTAAAACTTTTACTACATTTTAAACTTCTGGAAGTCAAAACTTAAACTTGATGTACTTAGCATGAGGTACTTATCAAAACAACCATCTATAGCAGAGGGCTCAGCAAATATTTTTCTGATAAGTGAATGATTTTTAAGTAAAATAAGTCACACTTCCGGTGGGAAACAAATGATGGAAATGTCAGGAATATGAGATTTGTTTGCTTACAAAGATACGTGGGGATTTTCTCTCCTTTGGAAGGTTTGAAGGGGAAACTTAATTCCAACTTTATTGGGTTCAGATTTTTTTAAAAAATGAGTGTTTGGATGAGTACATCTGGTGTGAGCTAAGGATGAAGAGCAGAAGAATTAACAACTTATTACATCATAGGCAATGGCAAGGAAAAAAAAGAAATCTTCTTAAGTGAATAGTGCAAAGAAATAGAGGAAAACTATAGAATGATGAAGACTAAAGAGATCTCTTCAAGAAAACTGGAGATACCAAGGAAACATTTCATGCAAAGATGGGCACAATAAATGACAGAAATGACAAGTACCTAAGAGAAGCTGAAGAAATTAACAAGTGGCAAGAATACACAGAAGAACTACACAACAAAGGTCCTAATGACCCAGATAATCATGATGGTGTGGTCACTCATCTACAGCCAAACATCCTGGAATATGAAGTCAAGTGGGCCTTAGGAAGCATTGCTACATTCCACTAGCATTGCTAGTGGAAGTGATGGAATTCCAGGTGAGCTGTTTCAAATTCTAAAAGATGATGTGGTTAAAGTGCTGCATTCAATATGCGAGGACACTTGGAAAACTCAGCAGTGGCCACAGGACTGGAAAAGGTCAGTTTTCATTCCAATTCCAAAGAAAGGCAATGCCAAAGAATGCTAAACTTCCAGACAGTTGAGCTCCTTTTACATGCTAGCAAGGTAATGCCTGAAATCCTTCAAGCTAGGCTTCAACAATATGTTAAACAAGAACTTCCAGATGTACAGGTAGGATTTAGAAAAGACAAAGGAACCAGAGATCAAATTCACAACATCCACTGGATCATAGAAAAAGCAAAGGAATTCCAGAAAAGCATCTACTTCTGCTTCATTGACTATGCTAAATCCTTTGACTGTGTGGATCACAACAAACTGTGGAAAATTCTGAAAGAGATAGCAATACCAGATCACTTTTGTCTCCTAAGAAACCTGTATGCAGGTCAAGAAGCAACCGTTTGAACTGGTTATGGAACAATGGACTGGTTCAAAATTGGGAAAGGAGTACGTCAAGGCCGTACACTGTCACCCTGTTTATTTAACTTATATGCAGAGTGTATCATGAGAAATGCAGGGCTGGAATCAAGATTTTTGGGAGAAATATCAACAACCTCAGATATGCAGATAATACCACCCTATTGGCAAAAAGCAAAGAGGAACTAAAAAGCCTCTTGATGAGTGTGAATGAGAGTGAAAAAGCTGGCTTAAAAGTCAATATTCAAGAAACTAAAATCTTGGCATCTGGTTGCATGTCTTCATGGCAAATAAATGGGGAAAAAGTGGAAACATTGGCAGATTTTGTACGCTTAGGCTCCAAAATCTCTGTGGATGGTGACTGCAGCCATGAAATTAAAAGATGCTTGCTCCTTCAAAGAAAAGCTATGACAAATGTAGATAGCATTTTAAAAAACAGCAACATAACTTTGCCAACAAAGGTCTGTCTAGTCAAAGCTATTATTTTTCCAGTAGTCATGTACAGATTTGAGAGTTGGACCTTAAAAAAGGCTGAGTATTAAAGAATTGATGCTTTCAAACTGTGTGAGACTCACCCAGACTGCAAGGAGATCAAACCATTCAATCCTAAAAGAAATCAACCCTGACTATTCATTCGAAGGACTGATGCTAAAACTGAAGCTCCAATACTTTGTTTGGTCATCTGGTACAAAGAGCAAACTCACTGGAAAAGACCCTGATCCTGGAGAAGACTGAGGGCAGGAGGAGAAGAGGGGACAGAGGATGAGATGGCTGGGTAGCATCACCGACTCAATGGACAAGGAGTTTGAGCAAACTCTGGGGGATAGTGAAAGACAGGGAAGCCTGGTATGCTGTAGTCCATGGTGTCACAAAAGTCAGACATGACTGAGTGACTGAACAAGACACTCTGATGGAGGGTTGAGCCATATAGTAAGAAGATCTATAAACAGAATGAAAATCTATAAACTGAAAATTAAATCAAGATAAGAATTGAAGATGTCTTTTTTGATATATATAATAACATTCATCATTGAAGGAGGGCTTCACTGGTGACTCAGTTGGTAAAGAATCCTCCTGCAATGTAGGAGACCCGGGCTTGATCCCTGGGTAGGGAAGATGCCCTGGAGAAGGAAATGCCACCCACTCCAGTATTCTTGCCTGAAAAATCCCGTGGATGAAGGAGTCTAGCAGGCTGCATGGGGTTGCAAAGAGTAGGACCCGACTGAGCACAACATTCTGTCTTGTCTATTCATCATTAAGGTCCTGCTCCAGGGTCTCAGGCTCAATGACTCACAAGAAGGTTTCACAAGACAAAGCTGCATTATAGGAAAACAATACAGACTCTAATCAGCACTCTAATCAGGGAAAGACATCTGGGTGAAACCCAGGAGAGACAAGGCACAAGCTTCCAGGTGTCCTCTCCCAGTGGAGTCACCTGATGGACACACTTAATTGTCCCAGCAATGGTATGTAACAACGCATTTTAAGTGTTGCCAACCAAAGGAGTTCCTCATCTCCAGGGTTTTTAATGGGGTCAGTCATGCAGCCATGCAGCACTTGAATGACTGACCTCAGTTACTCAGACTCCAGTCCCTGCAGAGTGAAAACAGGTGTTAACTGTAAATTACATTGTTAACATAAACTATACATCAAACTGGTACTGCACGGCCCATGTCCTCAGGAATTAAAAAAAAAAAAACACTCATCATAGATTACATTTTTAGCCAAACTTACCTGGTCAAAGGGAACAGCATGAATCAAAGTTTCAGGCACACAAAAATCCTCTTTATCAGGGAGAATATTCCAAGTCTCAGAGTCCATCATCTAAGAGCCAGTTAAGGGCTAGTCATGACAGTAAGCATTTTTGGGGAATGTGCCTTATACAATACAGGAAATACTGAAAGTATTACAAGAATTTGAAAAATCTGTTATTTGGAGTTGGTAATGGATCCCTCTTAGGAAGCATATAAAATAGGCAAAAACTTGGAAAGAAGAGTGGGTAGAGACTGCCATGCATTCAGCAAACCTATTTTCTATTCCTCTTGGTCACAGAGCTGTACTATATTTTGCAAATTCTCATACAGATTTCTAAGACCAGATAACTGAGACTAGATGATGAAATGTTGGTGGTAGTGAAGTGTGCTATTTCAGTGATGTCAAATTTATCTATCAAAGGAAAGCTAAGCCTGAGTTCAATGGTTTAGGTTTAAATCACTTTTACATAAAGAGGTCAAACCTATAATTATTTTAAGAAGCAATCAGTTAAAAATTACTATACTGCGAATTTCAGTGAACTAATAGTCTTTTACTTTTATATCTGATAAATTAGCTGCAAACATTGTAAGACAGCAAAGTGATATATTAAAACATTAGTAATACATAAAAAAGTAGAAATGACAAAAATCCCGAGTATCACCTAGAATACAACAAATATATACTAACTTTATTAAACAATGTAATGTTGAAACTAATTTTTAACAATAAGCTCCATAATGTTTTATTTATGTATGCTTTGTGTTCTGAATGAAAAGTTTGAATTTTTAAAAAAATCAGTTGTGTGATATCATAATTACAGTATAAATCTGAGAGAATTTAATTAAGACAGTGAAATGTTAAATATTTAAGAAAAAATGAGTTTCACAAAAAGTGGATCAATAGCCTAGAAACAAACTAATATCCTAGAAAGGATATTATTCAATTCATATAAGATTATTCAGTGAAAGTTTAAAATTCAGTGTACCTTTTCTCTCTCTAGAACTAAAAAGCAGCACATAAAAATATAAGCAGAAGGAGCATATCTTTCCAATTTGTTATGAGGTAAAAATACCTCATTCAACATATAGGAAGCTTGTGCAATTTTTGTGTCAATATTCTGTGGGTATGAAAGAGGCATTGTTTTTTCATTGTTTTTCCTTTAGAAGCAAAACTATAATGGCTTTTATTTTTGTTCATCTGAGTTTAGGTTTACATTGCCCAAGGAAGCTGCATAATATTGATTACTACTGCTTAGGTTCTGTATTTCATGTGAGAATTATCTTTACATAAGAAAGGCAGTTTAAGTGGAAAACTATGGCAGGCACTTCATTCATAAGAGAATTTATGTTTTGTTCACTTGTATTTTGTTGGCTCAATGATGCCTTGGTTACTTAGACTCAGAGTATATTTTTCACAAATTAAGATTAAATGATTTCCTTGACTTTCTAATTTTTGGCCAGTTCCCAGTAGGCTACTCAATAAATGAATTTCATGTAAAAAAACTGAATTTTATAACTTTAATTATTATATATACATTTAATAAATTTATACTTAAGAATGTGTGGTTGTTTACGCATAACTGTGCTGTGAAGAAGCTATCAACTCTTTCTAATTGAAGTATATATGACTTTGCATCAAACCATAAGTCAATCTGCAAGGGCAGAAATCAAGTGGTCACACTTTATATACACTATTATTAAGACATAAGCAATATAAAAAATAGTTTTATTCATTTAGAAATGAAGTTGCTAGATATGTTCAACATAGAATAATCCAAAGATGTCCTGCATCCTAAAAATAATTGAGAATAAAGTGAAATGGAAGAGGGAATTTCCCACACAGATGAAGACAATGTGGCTACTTGTTTTCACATTTAATAACAACTCTTCCAAAAACAAACAAAAATAACTACACGGAAGCCACCCCTTTTGCAACTCCAAAGTCAGAAAATTTTGAAACTTTACAATAATTATAAGTACATTAAAAAAACGAAATAAAACAACCACTAAATCCTTTTAAGTCCTCTCCCAAGCCCTCGCTTCACAGTAGAACTTAGCAGGAGGCTTTGACAAAAATTACGAAGGAGTTTCTCAAAATTTTCCTCAAAAAATATGAATATCATCATTTAAAGGACTGTTTTCAGATCTATTTTACTTCAGGTTAGAATATTTTTTCTGTTTTCTTCCAAAATGACACAAATCAGACAAGGTCTCATTTTAAAGCATAAAGTTAATAAGAAATTAGACTTACATCTTATGGCATTAAGAGTCGAATATGGGTACTTTTCTTTTTCATTTGGCTCCCTCAAACTTTTTTAATTGAAATTAACTCACCATTCACATATATTTCTAGTTTATTATTCATACAGAAATTTGGATATAACTATTTATTTGAATTCTTCCCTCATCCCAAATTCAGAGTCATTACTTCCTGTCACCAAGAGATACTTTAGGGTTGATGATTTAAATGCTCATTTATGATATGAAATTACACTTTACTTTCACCAGCTTTTTTTTTTTTATCATTTTCCTCTTGTAGACCTAGACTGTAGGCACATACTTCTACAATGCCCACTACATCCTGACTGCCGCTGACACAAAGTTCAACATAAAATATTTGCTTTAAAATGACAAAGTCTAGAGTTTTTATATATTGATTTTTCTAAACTTGGATCGCTACTAGTCACAGTAAAGCAGCTGATTCATCACAACTTGATAACAAGAGAGTTTTTGACAAAAACTTTGATGCTCTCAGTATCCATTCTGACAAAACAATTCTAAAATTCCCCCCAAAATATGAATGCCATCTGCTTGAAAGATTTTCAACTATATATTAATCCAAGTTAGAATATTTTGCTGTTTTCTTTCTAATCCACACAAATAAGACAAGGCCTCCTTTTATATACTTTGAATTATTTATTAAATTTTCTTGACATTAATGCTAATGGGTTAAACTATTTCATGAAACTACAGACACAGATCTGCATTTGAAGTGCATCTGAGCAGTAAGATTTTTGCTTTAGCTCAAACATGAGGCTCTTTCTCTACCATCAGGACTATGCCCATCCTTCTCTTCTCGTGCCCAGAGTCTATGATGGCCATTTCCATACCTCTCTTGGATCCTGGACCAGCCATCTGACAACAGCAGCCTCTGTTTTACACTTGAGGGAAACAGATTAGCAGGATCTTTGCAAGAATGGCAAGATAGCAAGCATCTGACCACTGGCGCCCTGATTCCTACTAACCAACATCCACTAGGAGATGGCTAGAGGCAGTTCTTTCAAAATCTAATTCCATATGCAACAGGAGGATGAAACTAGGGGACAAATGCTATGTGAATGAAGCCAGTCACAGAGAAAGTACTATATGAGTCTCCATATGGGAGGTACCTAAGCAGTCAGACTCACAGGGGCAGAGAGAACAGTGGTGGTTGCCAAAGGCTAGAGGGAGGGAGAAGTGAGAGGTTGCTTTTCAACAACACAGATTCAGTTATGCAAGATGAAGAAGTCCTAGGGAGTTGCTGTACAAAGCTGTGCCTATAGTTGTGTCTAAGAGTATGGCATTGTGACTGAAAACTTTGTTGAGAAGGTACATTTCATTCTAAGTGTTCTTGCACAATTAAAAGAAAACAAAAACAAAAACAAAACAAATCTGAAACCGTGCAAACTTCCTCTCCTTCATCACAGGCAAATAAGTAAAACCTTTTGCTTACTCTTCTTTTCTTAGAAGTTTCTCACCATACGGATTACAAGGTGTCTTCTCACAAATATAACTCCACTTCCTTCCCTAGGTTCTTACCACCTCAAAACTTGCAGTTCAAATGTTTCCTGTAAATCTCAGTCCATGATACAGAGATGTCCTATGTTCTTATTCTTTTTCTTCCCCCCTGAAAAGTCTCTCTACCTCCAAATTAATTTGAAACTCACCATAAAAAAATATATCCTTGGATTGATATGCTTGTCAGTTGGTCTGAGATGCAGACACAAGGAGTAAGCCTGCACAAAAAAAAAGAAAGTGGAAGTCGCTTAGTTGACTTTGGACTATAGCCTGCCAGTCTCCTGACCATGGAATTCTCCAGACAAGAATACTGGAATAGGTAGCCATTCTCTTCTCCAGGGTATATTCCTGACCAGGAATCAAACTCAGGTCTCCTGTATTGCGGGTGGATCCTTTACTGTTTAAACCATCAAGGAAGTCCCTTGCATGCAAAGATTTTATTAAAGGCAAGACTATGTGAAAGGAAACAGGGAAAGAGGCAGGAAAGACTGCTGAGAGAACCAGTCAGGCAGTGTTGCAATTTGATCCTTAGTGAAAAAGAGGAGAGAAGGCTAGGTGGAAGTTGTGCAATCTAAGAAACCTTCTGCAAGGTCCTCAGGGAGTCCTTGAGCCCAAGTCTGCCCCTGTCTCTGCAGAATGGTCTACTTTAGTATTTCTGACTCACTCATGTTGAGGAGGTGAAGCTTAGAGGAGGTGTGGCCTTGTGAGTGCTAGGCTGGCGTTTAAGGCTCAGAATCTGGGACCTTTATCAATTATGCTCCAGGTAACAGGAGGAACAGAAGGTGCATTACCAAAGCTGTCGCACTCAACTCTCCATTACCAGTCAGCGACCACCCTCTTTCTTTCTTCATCTTCATACCCACACTTTTTGAACAAGGTTTCTTTGTTCATTTATCTAGTTCTTTACTCATCCTAATACCTCAATCTACTTCATCCTGGTTTCTTCTCTGTAACCACAAACATTTTCTCAATAAATTCACTGATATATATTTGGCATTAAGACAATGCATATTTTGCAGTTCTTTTATTCATTCTCTAACCTGCAAACTGTAGAATACAATCTTCTTCCAAAAAATGTTTCATTTCATTTTCATTTCTTTGCTTGTTTTTAATCTATAAACCGCATGATCATTTTTGTTGATAATCTGTTTCTTACCGAGGGTTTCCATGGTGGCTCAGACACTAAAGAATTTGCCTACAATGCAAGAGACTCGGGTTCAATCACTGGGTCGGGAGATTCCCTGGAGAAAGAAAAGGCTACCCACTCCAGTATTCTTGCCTGAAGAATTCCATGGCAGAGTAGCCTGGCGTGCTACAGTCCATGGGGTCACAAGAGTCAGATACAACTGAGAAACTAACACTTTACCTTTTCTTACTGAACTTTATACATTCCATACTCTGTATCTACAGGTTCTGCATCTGTGGACTCTACCAATTGCAGTTTGAAACTATCTTCTTTTTAAATTGCAGAAAGTTTCAAAAAGCAATGTACTTGGCAACTATTTACACAGAATTTACATTAAGATTAGGTATTAAAAATAATCTAGAGATGATTTAAAGTATATAGGCAGATATATATAGGTTATATGTAAATACTATGCCATTTTGCATAAAGCACTTTACCATCTGTGGGGTGGATTTTGGTATCTGAGGGCGACACTTCCCCATTCCATGGATAGCATGGGATGACTGCAGTTGATGTGTCTCAGATGGTTATTGTCTCATCCCTCCTAATTTCTGTATTCAATTACAACTGCTGCTCCTGCTGTTAAGTCGCTTCAGTCGTGTCTGATTCTGTGTGACCCCATAGATGGCAGCCCACTGGGCTCTGCCGTCCCTGGGATTCCCCAGGCAAGAACACCGGAGTGGGTTGCCATTTCCTTCTCCAATGCATGAACAATGAATATGAATTTAAATTACAAGTCTATATTTTTCTCCCTGAGCTTAAAACCTAGATATCCAAATGTACTTGGATACTCACATGCATAATTCAATGAAAATACAAAATGAATTACCCTTCTTACCAAACTTTCTCCCATATTCTAAATCTACAGTAACTATGCTAGCAGTGCACCAACTGCCCAAGTTAGAAACTGGAACACCAATATAGTTTATTTACCCCCATAACTGTTATGTACATCCAATATAATGTACACTGTTAAACTTAAGAATTGATTCTCCACTGCCACTTCTCCATTTTAAGCCACTATCACATTTATCATGAATTACTATAAAATTAGTCTTACTTCATTCCTTTCTTTATCTTTAAATATGTTTCTGCATTATAGACTACAGATAATTATATTATTTTAAGTAACAACACATTAATGTTTTTCATGGTATATTGTACCCAATCTACAAAATAAAGATGAAATAACATGAAAACAGTGTTTAGGAAGTAAATCTTCCAGCTCAAAGTCTACCATTACCTAGATATGTAACTTGAGAACTTTGAATTTGTTTTTCTTAATGAAAAATGGATTGGATTAGATCAATGTGGTCCAAATAGTGGGCCATATGCAAAACTAATTGTGTTTATACATCATGGTCACATGGGACACTAAGCAACATTGCTACTGTAATCTGAAAGTCTCTGCTATTTTAAGAAAGAATTCATATTACAGAAAGTTATATAGCCCTCTAACCAGATTACTTCACTCTCTCAGTCTAGTCCTGCCTCATTAACTGTCTTTAAGGTTAAAGTGCAACATTTATTCAACAAAGACATACTCTCAAGACGCTGAGCTTTAAAGTTTTAGAATCCTATCACGAGTAATTTGTACTGTCTGGTTCTATTAGTAAATGTTTCATAGGTCAAAGAATTAAGGTGATGGTGGCCTCATAGAATGAGTTTGGAAGTTTACCTTCCTCTGCAAATTTCTGGAAGAGTTTGAGTAGAGTAGGTGTTAGCTCTTCTCTAAATTTTTGGTAGAATTCAGCTGTGAAGCCATCTGGTCCTGGGCTTTTGTTTTTTGGAAGATTTCTGATTACAGTTTCAATTTCCGTGCTTGTGATGGGTCTATTAATATTATCTGTCTCTTCCTGGTTTAGTCTTGGAAAGTTGTACTTTTTAGGAATTTGTCCATTTCATCCAGGTTGTCTAGTTTATTTGCATATAGTTGCTGATGATAGTCTCTTATGATCCGTTGTATTTCTGTGTTTTCTCTTGTGATCTCTCCATTTTCATTTCTAATTCTGTTGATTTGGTTCTTGTCCGTTTGTTTCTTGATGAGTCTGGCTAATGGTTTGTCAATTTTATTTATCTTCTCAAAGAACCAGCTTTTGGCTTTGTTAATTTTTGCTATGGTCTCTTTTGTTTCCTTTGCATTTACACTCCGACATAAACCAAAGCAGGATCCTCTATGACCCACCTCCCAGAATATTGGAAATAAAAACACAAAAAAAAAAATGGGACCTAATTAAAATGAAAAGCTTCTGCACAACAAAGGAAACTATAAGCAAGGTGAAAAGACAGCCTTCAGAATGGGAGAAAATAATAGCCAATGAAGCAACGGACAAACAATTAATCTCAAAAATATACAAGCAACTCATGCAGCTCCACTCTAGAAAAATAAAGGACCCAATCAAAAAATGGGCCAAAGAACTTAACAGACATTTCTCCAAAGAAGACATAAAAATGGCTAACAAACACATGAAAAGATGCTCAACATCACTCATTATCAGAGAAATGCAAATCAAAACCACAATGAGATATCACTTTACACCAGTCAGAATGGCTGCCATCCAAAAATCTACAAGCAATAAATGCTGGAGAGGATGTGGAGAAAAGGGAACTCTCTTACACTGTTGGTGGGAATGCAAACTAGTACAACCACTATGGAAAACAGTGTGGAGATTCCTTAAAAAACTGCAAATAGACCTGCCATATGACCCAGCAATCCCACTGCTGGGCATACACATCGAGGAAACCAGAATTGAAAGAGACACAAGTACCCCAATGTTCATCGCTGCATTGTTTACAATAGCCAGGACATGGAAGCAACCTAGATGCCCATCAACTGAAGAATGGATAAGAAAGCTGTGGTACATATACACAATGGAATATTATTCAGCATTAAAAAAAAATTCATTTGAATCAGTTCTACTCAGGTGGACAGAACTGGAGCCTATTATCCAGAGTGAAGTAAGCCAGAAGGAAAAACAATACAATATACTAACGCATATATATGGAATTTAGAAAGATGGTAACAAGAACCCCGCATGCAAGACAGCAAAAGGAACGCAGACGTTTAGAACAGACTTGTGGACTCTGTGGATGAGGGCAGGGGTGGGATGATATGGGAGAATGGCATTGAAACATGTTAATTATCATATGTGAAATCAATTGCCAGCCCAGGATTGTTGCTCGGGGCTGCTGCACCGAGATTTCCCAGGGGGAGGGAATCGGGAGGGAGGAGGGAGGGGGGTTCTGGAAGGGGAGCATATGTACACCCATGGCGATATCATGTCATTGTATGGCAAAACCAATAAAAAAAAGAAAACAAAAGAATTAAAAGGATATATAAAAGTTAGGATTTTGTATTTTATTAATCTGTGAATTTTGTGATATAACATTCTACTCACTAAAGAACAAATATAGGCACAGGAACTTTACATAAGGTTAAAAAAAAATTCCAGAAAGAATCAAGAGAGAAAAACATTATTACTGTTTCATCATTAGTGATATATCTAAAAAATCTAGACTAACCGGTTACACAGTATCCTGAATTTTTGTTGTCCTTTCTGTTACATGTATCACATTTTCCTCTAAATTTTTTTTTAAACTATTAATTGGTTTCACTAGCATCAGAGAATTGAGGCTTAGGTTTTAAGGAATCCATTAGACACTCGGGGAATTATAAGGACTAAAATTTATAACTCCTATGATGTTTCGAAAGAGAGGAGACTGGAAGACCTGAAGAAAAAAATATTGCTCTAGATGTTGAGGTCAGTCTCCAACTCACTAATTACATCCAGGACACTGAAGATGATCCAATAAATCTCTAGGTTTGTTTTTCATATGATTCCTTATAGTCATAATTTTTAAAATATCAAAGGGTTTAGCAAACAATCATTGTGATCTACTGTGGTTAAACCAACCCTCTTCTCCTCTCAATATTAAAAATTGTCAGTGGGTCAGTGAGATTCCAAGATTAATCTCAAAGCAATCACACTAGCACCTTATACTACTTGCTTTTACAGTAAGAGATTAGGACTACATATCTATATGGTTAAGCAATTAGTTTTAGAATCAAGGATTAAAATTCCATTCATATGAGAGTCTCTAATAGTTACTACATAATTTTATGATCTCTATTATTTGATATGAAAATAATAATACTGGAAGAAAATACTTTTCAGCATTCAACTGCTGCTGCTGCTGCTAAGTCGCTTCAGTTGTGTCCGACTCTGTGCAACCTCATAGAAGGCAACCCACCAGGCTCCCCCATCCCTGGGATTCTCGAGGCAAGAACACTGGAGTGGGTTGCCATTGTCTTCTCCATCAGCATTTAACACTCATAACCTATCTTGGACATATTTTTTTAATTGATTTGTGACCTAATTTGCAAAGGTGAAAAAAAAGTTTGACACAAGAGTTATAGGAAAATAAGCACAATCAAAGGGAAAGCCATGTGCCTTTTCTATGTCAAGCTAATAATCATTACTGCAAAGCATTCTAAAAATGTTAACTCTTTTCATTTATGAAATATTTTATCTTACTGTCAGTATCACTTCCAGAAGTCACTTGAGGACACATTTCATTCTTGATTTTTTTCCATCTTATACATGAGACCCTTCATGTACGTCGAATAAAAGAACTAAATGGATTAAGACTTTATTATCAATGTAATATGCCCATGTTAATAATAATCTCCCTCCATCAAATCATACTTTTTAAACTAGTTATTTTTAACAGGTTAAGAGCATTTAGTACTATTGTTTATACACTAATACATATCTTTTGAAGGAAGGAAAAAAAGTAAAAAAAAGATGAACACTTGGAATATGAATGAGTATCAACACAACAGGGTAAAAAAGGCCATTATCTAATATGCAAATATAATCAAAAGCAGATGAATACATTTTTTTTTTGTATTGTGGAAGGCGGATGTATGAATTCAGACAACATGAGTTGACTCTGACTTTGGTACCTAATGTGCATGATCCTCACATATCACATAACACCCTTGAGTATAGGTATGTTGATATGTAGAATGAGGATGAAACACATAACTCAAACAATTTGGGTGGAGGTTTAATGAGTGACCTATCTAAGAGCTAGACACATGCTAAGTACACAATGACAGCGCTGTATTAACAAAATCCTATTGTTTCCATTCAAACTTCTCACTTTCCTTCTATAAAGTCCCAAATGTATCACTATATTCAAACATAGCATTTCTCATACTTTTGTACCCCACAGTAGGTAATTAGGTACACATCCAAAACAAGTGTTAGAGATTGAAAGCAACTGATACAATTTGGAAAACTATATCTGCATATCTACAAAAGGGTCATTTATTACAGAACTTCATTTTCAAAGCAGGAACAAGGCATTGTTGTTCCAATAGCGTCTCCAAAGTGTTTTAATTCTTCCATGGTTCTTTTATTTTCCTTTCTGGTTTCCTTTGTAATTGTCTGCTTCCTCTCTGGTGGAGGCCACCAGAGACTGAATTAGACTGTTTCATCTTGAAGGGGATCCACACTCAAATTTCAATAGCAGCCTCTTCAGTTCTTGCTAGCCCGCCAGGGATCTTCTCTGGCTGTTACAATACCACCAGCAGTGACTGCATAGCATGCTCTGTTTTTCCTGCTCAGAGAAATCAGATTTTCCTCCCACTTTATGTATAATTTTATATATTTTTCTATGCCATCTTTAAATCCATGAAAACTTATGCATGAAATAATATCATGCATAACCAGAAAACGATAGCCTAACGTGGGCTTTAAGTATTCATCTCATAAAACAGCAATTTTCAGCAGTCATCTTTGAATGGCACATCGAGGAGTCTCCTTTGTCAGGGATCTTTCATTAGTAAACGCTGCTCCACTGCCCCCTGAGCTGTTTCTTGCACAGTTTGCATAGACATTGAGTCTCTGTTATGCATTAATGAAAAACAAGCATGAGCTATTCATAAAGATTAACCACTGGCAGCATCACATGCGAAAACACTTTTTTCCCTGCTGTTGATGTCTATAAGAGGGTCTGCTACGGGCCAAATCACAGAATTGTTCTTAATGGTGACATCAATGTAGTGAACTGGCTTCTGAAGAAATGGGCAATGACAAGAAGACTCAGAGCAGAAAATGATGAAACAACAGCTGGTTTCTCTGTGGATGAAATCTGTCTCCTCCAAGATACTTTTTCCGCCCACAGACATATATATTACTGTCATTACTGTAGGCTCATAAAAACCTTAGCCTCCAAGAGGCTTATGCCATTACATATAACGAACTACATAAAAATTGTGCACTTCTGTTTACTATCAACAAGCAGTTAGGGGATAAAATTTATTAAAAAAATATACCATTGAAAAACCATACATTATGTGGATAGGCATATAATAAAGGCTGTATACACTGCTACTTAGAAAACTGAACTACCTTATTGAAAAAAAAATTAAAAAGGTATAAATAGTTGATGTTCCTGTATTGAAGACTCAGTTGTATAAAGATATCAAGTCTTCTCAAACTGATCTCTAGCTAGATAAATATAACTTTCAAGTCAATTTTAGAATTTTTTTAAAAGAAACCAGCAGGTTGAATTTAAAATGTATATGCAAAATGCAATAGGCCTAGACTAGACAATAAGATGTTGAAGAAAAAGAACAGCACTTGAAAACTTTTCTAAACAGATATCAAGATGTCTTATAACATTTTCACTAAAGCACTGTTGTAATTCCATAAGGCTATCCAGAGCCATAATCAGCATGGAAAGTTCAGAAACCGACTCACACATTTATGAACACTGGGTTTCTGACAAAGTTGGTCCCATAAAACAGTGGGAGAATGCCAGTCATTTCAATAAATTAAACTGAGTTAAACAGTCATTAAAAAAATAATCTTGATTCCCTCCTCCCACAGTCCACAAAAACATCACCTCCAGGTGGATTATAGATTGATATATGACAGGTAAAACAATAGAGATTTCTAAAAGATAACATAGACAAGTACCTTTGTGATGATTTTAAGAGAGAAGATTATAAATATTTTCTCAATGCGTCTACTTAAAAACTTTATCCAAAGACATTGTTAAATTATTCAAAGGCCAGCCACAGATTAAAGAAGGTATATACAGATCATTAACAAAGGACTTGCATCCAGAATATATAGAAATGCCTATTAATCAAGAAAAAGAAAGAAGCTGCCATTACAAATAACTAAAGACATATAGTACTTAGGAGCTTCACAAATTCAGATACAATTATGAATTGTATAACTGAATTATATATACTAGTTATACAATTAAATTATATTTGATACAATTATGAAAAGCTGCTAGACCACATTAGTCACATGGAGACAAAACTAAAGGCTAAACTTTTTTTTAAAAAAATCTATTGCATTGCAATACTTCATGTACCTAATATTTAAAAACAGAAAAGCTTATTCCTGGAATACAAAGTTACCTTAAGGAAAGGCAGGGTGGGTTCTACTGGCATGATGCAAGGGCACAGTTTTGCTTTGTTTTCTAAGCTGGGAAACGGTTATACCTTTGTTCACTTTGTGAAAATACACTTGGCTGAACAATCCTGATACATGCAGTTTTCTATTTATTTTTAAAATCTAGAAAAGGAAGAGAATAATAGCAATTCTGTTTTTTTCCTTACTTTAAACCCACTCTATTGAAGTATGATTGGCATACAAAAAGCTTTACATATTTAATGTATACAACTTGATGAATTTGGAAATAAGTATATACCCTTGAAACCATCACCACAACCTACAGCATAAACATCTACATCACCTCTGGAAGTTTCCTTCCACCCTCCTCATTTTATTATTATTTTTTCTCAAGAAATTTTCTATTATGGGACATAGAGAAACAAAATATTCCAAAAGAAGTTAATTTTCAGAAAAGTGGATCTTCAAAATGCATGGTGACATAGTGCTGGGAATAAAATATGCATAGGAAAAAATGATGCAGGAGAAGGGAGGAGAAATGCTGTACTGTCCCTGACCTGAGAGAATAAAGAAATGGGATCTGAGACAGACAGACAGCTTGGTTTTAGGAAGGAAAACACGTGTTTTCTCCATATTAGCAGAGTGAATTCACTCTGTAAATCTTTCACCCTCAAATGTATCTAAACCTTTCTTCCTGTAACTATAACTTCATGTGTACGGTTCTCCTGAGGAAATGATTTTCTGAATTTACTACCTGCTGTGTAATATATTGCTTTCAGTTTGGGGTCTTAAATTAGCCTCTCATGTTTTGAGATCCTGTCTCTTAATTCTTCTGTATTATAGGATTCAACCACATGTCTGTTGCACTGTTTCAGAGACTGGAGTCCTCATCTTTTCACCCTGTCCTCATTGGACAGCCATGTTCTTTTTCATTTTTACTACGCCTTTCTTGATTTTAGCTTATCATCTCTGTATACATTCCAGCTCCATTCTATACACTTTGACTGATAAGATCTAAACAATCCCAAGTGGAACTGCATCCTGATATTATACAGTTTAAACAAAATAACATTATGCATATTTTCACTATGTTTTTGACTGCCACCCTCTTTTTTGTTTTTAAATACACTAGCACTTTGAATTGGATGTTTTCAATGTATTTGATTTTTTCCAAGTCACCATAAATGGGTGATAAGAGGTAGCGTGGAAATATTTTTAATAATTATTAAAATAGAAATACTATTATATAAAAGGACTTCCTAGGTGGCTTGGTTGTAAAGAATCCGCCTGCCAGCAGGAGACACAGGAGATGTGGGTTCAATACCTGGGTCGGGAAGATCCCCTGGAGGAGAAAACGGCAACTCACTCCAGGACTCTTGCCTAGAAAATTTCATGGACAGAGGAGCCTGGTGGGCTACAGTCCATGGAGTTTCAAAGAGTTGGACACAACTGAGTGACTATGCACACACTCAATAAATAATAAATCTCCATGGTATAGGACAGTGTGTTCAAAACTTGAGTAATCAATTGAAACTCTGTGGGTGAAATACAGCCTCAGGTTCCCAGGTGTCACAGAGAACTGCTGAACTATAATCTCCAGAGATGGAGGATCAACGCTTTAACAAACACTTTACATGGTTTTAGTTATTAGTTGTTTTAGAAACACTGGGTTTTGAAATAGATTGTGATCTTGGTTTGTGTGATTGCTGGTAAAGTGTTAGTCACTCTGTCATATCTGAGTCTTTGGGACCTCATGGACTATAGCCTGCCAAACTCCTTTGTCCATGGAATTCTTCAGGCAAAAATACTGGAGTGAGGAGCCATTTCCTTTTCTAGCAGATCTTCCTAACTCAGAGGTCGAATCCAGGTTTATGGTATTACAGGCAGATTCTTTACCATCTGAGCCACAAACTGTACATACCTTATGTAGATATTTTGAGACGGTGAATAATTATAATCCCAGCTTTAGATCGAATGTCTTAAAAATTATTGCATTTATTCTTGTAAAATACCTCTTCTCCATTAGGTTCCAAAGCACCTCTCATTTCCCCTATTCCCCTGCACAATTTCTGACTTTTTCTTCTCAGTATTGCTCAAGGCATTCAGTCCCCTCTGCATATGCTTTAATTTCATACTGTTGAGGTTTCTTTCAACAAAGCCTGAATTCCCTCACCTAGAGTAAGCATTGTTATTAATAGTTGTCTACCAAGTATCCCCCTGGTGACTCAGATGGTAAATAATCTGCCTGCAATGCAGGAGACCCAGGTTTGATCCCTGAGTCAGGAAACTCCCTTGGACAAGGGAACGGCTACCCACACCAGTAGTCTTGTCTGCAGAATCGCATGGACAGAGGAGCCTGGCGGGCTACAGTACATGGGGCCGTAAAGAATCAGATACAGCTGAGCAACTAACACTATCACTTTTTCTTTCACTTTTATCAAGTATTCTGGGCTTACCGGGAGACTCAGTGGTAAATAATCACCTGTCAATGTAGGAGACGCAGGAGACATGGGTTTGATCGCTGGGTCAGGAAAATTCCCTGGAGAAGGAAATGGCAACCCATCCAGTATTCCTGCCTAGAGAATCCTTGGACAGAGGAGCCTGGCAGGCTACAGTCTATGGAGTCACAGAGTCAGACGCAACTGAACAAAATACACCAAGTATTTTATCTCCTTTTTCCTAAGAGAATTTGGTTTTGTTCAAGTTACCATTGCTCTTCTATTTAACTAGGACAAAACTAAGTTTAGCCTAACTCCATGCTTATTTCATTATTAAGTGAATTAACACATGGCAAACTTCTGCCAACTCTTATTGGTTCAGGAGGGAGCATGCACTCTAAGACAGTCCATTAGAACTGAATCATAGAACCTTCATTTTATGCTTCTGTCTTTCACTCCTATGCTTTATCTTAGATAATAAGGCAGCCTGATGCCTCAGTTGCTGTCAGTGGCTGTATGTGAGAAGGGAGCAGGCTGAGCACAAAACCACCTGTTCAAAGAGAGCTGACACAAGAGAATCACAGCAAAACGGAGTTAAAGGCCTAATGTATTAAGATCTACAGCATCACTAATTTCTGACTTCGTGTTATATAAGGCACATCTCCTTCTCATTTAATTGGCTTGAGTGTTTTTGTCTCTACAGACATTTTTAAATGAATTTTCTTACTCAAATGAATTCAGTAAATCAATAAAATTAATTAATTCATGATATCTGCCCAGAACTAGCACAGTACAGAATTCTGTTAAACAACAAATTCAAAGTTTTAATTCCTTCTGTGAAGTCTAGAGTTTACCAGATCAATTCATCCAATATCCAGATAGTATTATAATCTGTTTCAGAAGTGGTTCATTTTGGATTTTTGTTGAAGAAGCATAATATAAATGTTAGGTGAGTCTTAGGCCACTAATTGGGCTTCCTTGGTGACTCAGATGGTAAAGAATCCATCTGCAACTGGGAGACCTGGGTTCTACCCTAGGTTGGGGAGATCCCCTGGAAGAGGGCATGGCAACCCACTCCAGTGTTCTTGCCTGGAGAATCCGATGGACAGAGGATCCTGGCAGGCTATAGTCCATGGGGTCACAAAGAGTCTGACACAACTGAGAAACTAAGCACACAGCACAGCCAAGAACTTATCCTTGGTCACTGGATATGTGTGTTGTACTTTCAATTTAACCTGCATACCTGAATATTTAGCATATTTTTCCATGTTTACTTATTATGAAAACCAAATTTCTCATCTTTTTCCCATATCATCTTTACTGCCATGGGATTCAGTAAACACACATGTAAGACACTCAGAATCACTTTTATTACCTCTAGATTGTGTAGCCCCTCATGATCCTTATCATCAACAACTCATTAAAAAGGTGCTCTTGACTCCTCCCTCTCCTTCCCTTCATATTCAAACAGCTGTTAGTCAATTCATTCTCATTTTCCAGGTCTGCCTATACTCCTTCCCAACTCTGCTACAGGTCTACAGTTTATCCTGTTCAAGTCTTATCCTTTTAAAACATAAATCTAATCACGTTCCTTCACTTAAAGCTTTCCAAGGCTCATCACTGAGTGATAATATATAAAAAACAAAAAACAAAAAACCACAATATAGTGTAGCATTTAAGAACCTCAGATACCTGTAAACTCTGTCCTGACAGTCTTCCCATCTTAATTATATACTACAATTAGATACAGTGACCTTTTTCTAGACTCTTCACATTATTTGTATATACTGTTTTCTCTGCTTTTAATGCCTGTTCTTTTAAAATTCTATCTGGAGAACGTCATTACTCTTCTCAATTTCACCACCTCTGTGAAACTGTTCCTTGTCTAGAATACATACAATATGAACAACAACCACTTTTGTTTTCCTTTAGCAATTCTGTATACATCATAATTATAGCACTTGACATATATATATATATATATTCTGTGTCTAAAACAATGCCAGGAACATAGTAGTATGCTTAATAAATATTGATTGAACTAATCCATACCATGTAAATCTGGAAAAAGAAGTTCTTCTAATTAATGAATCCTTAATTTTTAAAATAAGTTTTGTTGTAAAAAATAGTATATATACATATATTTTTGTAAGAAGCTGAGCTATTTTTCCTACTTGCTCCTTTAATCCCATCACAATTTCTCACAGAATGATGGTCTACTCACAGATGACTTCCCTGAATAGGTACCTCAATCCCCTACTCCTACCCTCAACCTCCTACAACGGAGGAATCTATATCTTATGATAGTAATAATAAGCTTCTACATATGAATAAAGATTATGGGTCTGATAGAATCTTTTTCAATATAAATCATAAGGCAATCAGTCCACCAAACATGCCACATGATGCACTAACACATTACATAATTTACTAATTTATTGTTGTTCAGTTACTCAGTCGTGTTTGACTCTCTGCGACCCCATGGAGTGCAGCATGCCAGGCTTCCCTGTCTTTCACCATCTCCCAGAACTTGCTCATACTCATGTCCGTGGAGTCAATGATGCCATCCAACCATCTCATCTTCTGTCATTCCCTTCTCCTCCTGCCTTCAATCTTTCCCAACATCAGAGTCTTTTCTAACGAGGCGGCCCTTCCCATTATGTGGTCAAAGTATTACAGCTTCAGCATCAGTCCTTCGAATGAATATTCAGGATTGATTTCCTTTAGGATTAACTGGTTTGATCTCCTTGCAGTCTAAGGGACTCTCAAGAGTCTTCTCCAAGACCACAGTTCAAAAGCACCAATTCTCGGTGCTCAGCCTTCTTTATGGTCCAACTCTCACATCCATACATGACTATTGGAAAAACCATAGTTTTGACTAGACGACCTTTGTTGGCAAAGTAATGTCTCTGCTCTTTGATATGCTGTCTAGTTTGGTCATAGCTTTTCTTTCAAGGAGCAAGCGTCTTTTAATTTCATGGCTGTAGTCACCATCTGTAGCAATTTACTAATAGCTACACAGTTTCTCCTTGGCATGCACTCAAAAATCTTAGCAAAGTATCATATAGTCCCAACAATTTATCTGCATTTAACTTGTCAAATAAGTTTATAAATCAACTTGGCTAAGGTACTACAGTTCTCTCTATGTATTGGTCACAAATCTGGTATTTGCTAATTATGTCTCTATCTAGAAATCATTAATATGTTTTAATCATTTCACAGTGGGACTGTCTGATATTTCTTCTGCAGAGGCCAAGGCAAATAATTGTGTTGTCAAACATTTTAATATTCAAGCAACATTTTGCACCACAGTTATAAATTGACTTTTCTTCATAGATAAATTGACTTCTTCATGTTTAAAGAACAAATTTGTTGGGGATATTTTTAAATGTGTCTTTATAAACTAGGGTAAACAAATTTTAATCATATCATATAATTAGAGCAAACTGTCCAACAGCCTAGACCAAATGGAAAACCCATACATGTGGCTCACTATCTTGACCTACATTTCTTTACTTGATTTTTATGTATGATGTCTTTCATATTGTTATTATTTTCTCACACCCATTATTTATTTAATTATGATTTTGTCTAACATAATCTGAATTATCTTGTTCCTTAGAATATTAGCATTTTATTTTCATTTTAGGGCATGCCTTTTAGTAAGATAATTCAAACTGGAAATTTTTACCTTCTGCATATTTGCTAGCTAAGATTTTGTAACCTCGTGTCTGACTCATCATTAATGGACAGATGTAGGTTTTGGAAGTTATGATATTAAGCAGGGTCTGTTTTCCCCACCCTCATGGGGTACCTTCTTAGATGTCTTGACCGAGTCCAGAAAAGGTTCATGGATCTCCATATGACACCGTTGATAACAAACACCAACGCACACTTTCTCCCCTGCAACACTCATATCAGAATTATTATGAAAAAGGGAAAAAATCTACACTGGAAATTATAAATTATACTAAAGTGTAAAAGGAATCTTAGTTTATATAAACTTTTGTGGAAGACTACTTTGAAAGTTGGATCTGTGAATTTACAATATATATACATCCATGCAACCAGCATGAAGTACGGCATTAAAAACTCCTTCTGTGAGTTACTTAGCCCAATTGATCTCTATATTAACTAATTGCGTTTATAATTATGAGGATGACTTTAATTTTTCAAGAAACCTATAACTTTTAATATACATCCTAGACTAATGTCATTTTGATTCATTTCTATGCTGTATCTGCTCCACCATCTTTGGCATTAGTATGTTTTTTATTTTTTTTTTTTTACATTTTTAAATTGGAATATAATTGCCTTGCAATGTTGTATTACTTTCTGCTGTACAACAGTGAATCAGCTATATGTATACATACATTCTCTCCCTATTGAGCCTCCTGTCCAAAACCCACTCTGCTTCTGCAGGTCATCACAGAACACTAAGCTGAGCTCCCTGTGCTTTACAGCAGTTCTCCACGAACTGTCCATTTTAAACCTGATAGTGTATGGATGTCAATGCTACCCTCCCAACTTGTCCTCTTCTTTCCCCACCCACAGTGCTCACATATTTGTTCTCCATGTCTTTGTCTCTACTCTTACCCTGCAAATAAAATACATATATGGAATCTAGAAAATGGCATGATGGTAGTACTTGTTTGAAAATCCTTCCAGGATTGCTTTTTTCTTGGCTCACCTACTTGTATGTTCTATCTTTTGACTCATGGAGAGGGAACACAACTCAAAATGTAAGAAATGATTAAAAACTTGCATTTTTTCAAAATGACTATGATAGATAATATCTCTAAATAAGCTATTATTTGTAGATAAATGAACAGTATAAAAGAAATAATTTTAAGTAAACCTATCCAGCTCTTCATTTACTTTTCTTTCTAGTAGTAATAAGTACTACTAGATAGCTCTTGAAGCTTATTTTATAACTGAAAAACTAGGTTAGCTTTTTCAGATACTTTGCTGTAGGATTCAAAATTTCTTGCCTTTTTTTAATTTACACTAATGTCCTTCCTCAAGGCAAATATTTCTCTTTTCTTTAAACATTGTGAAAGCAAGTATCTTTTTTATTCTCAAAGTAACCATCATAGACCCCATGAGCTCATTCTTTCTTAGTTTTCTATAGATTTATCTGTAATAGGTAACATTTATCTGTAATAGGTAACATCTTGGATGAATAAAATAAAAATTGAGAAATATCACTATTCCACTACATATTTCAAAGAACAAGATCTCTTTTTGATTCTTACACATTGAGAAATGGTTAATAGTCTAAGGGTAATAATCATTACTTACAAAATCAAATACTGTAAAATAATAAAGATGATGCAGAGATCTCTTTCCAAGGGAAATTCTATTTTGTAATATTGACAAATAATATTATTCTGTGTGGAAATTAGTTCATAGTCCTTTTTTTCAGGCATTGCTCATTTTTGTTATGGAACAGCATGACTTTTCCTGTTAACAGCCTTCTAAAATTTAATATTTAATGTGTTCATTCAAAAACATTGTTTTACAGACTTATTAATATCACACTGTAGCTGCATAGCATTCATCGAGATAACCTCAACGCTTCAAAAATATCTGGAATTAGGACTCAAGATAATTTATAACTATAGAAAATAAATTCTGTAACAACTTATAGATTCTGACTACCAGAGTTCTTGCCTTCCTATCATGAAGTTAAATACCATAAGACGAATTAATTACTTTTAGCATCTAATCACAACCTTTTCTTATCTTGAGTGTCAGCTGATCCAGTGGACAGAGTGACATTACTGCTTCAGGTCTCCTAAATGCCAAGAGATAGATGTGGCAGGTAGAGTCCTCTAGGCTAGGGAATCTAAGGTACCTCTCTGGACGGAAAGCTGAGATAATTTGCAGTGATCTTCAAAGGAGGAAGAATGAGACTCTTTCAATAAAGAGGGCCCTAAAGTTTAGCAGTGCAGAACAGAAAGTCAATAGGCCTATGAGTATTATTCTAAGAAGTATGCACTGTTTTTCAATCTCTTTTCTAATAAAATGAAAGCTTATGGGGGTCACAAATACACTATAAACAAATAGCAAAATGAATGAGAATTTTCCCTTTCTTTGTAAAAAGATGAATACAGTCCTTTCAAATCCTGTCCTAGAAAGGCATGAACCACTACATCTAATAAAGTTTACCACTTGTAAAAAACTGAACAAACAAAAAAGTTAAATCTGTTTCATTTAAGGTCAACGGACATATGGAATTTAAGAATTTATTAGAATGATTATCATCACCTTTACTCATTTACAGAAGCCATTTTTAAAACTAACTCACGATCAGGATTGTGGCCCTTTAAATGGGTTAAAAACTAAACTGATAATATAAAGTACTTGATAATATAAAAGCATCGATAGTGAATGCTTATCAAATACTTACCAAATGCGTTCTAACAGTGTGTTATACACTTTAAGTTAATTACATAACTTGATTCCCACAAAAACAACCCTTTTAATATTTGTGTTTTAAAGATGAGAAACATATTTGAATAATTTAAACAGTATGCTCCAATTCATTCAATAAGGAATTGAATTCTGGTCTATCAAACTAAATTAATAACTATGCTCTCAAAAACTGTGCTATAATGCTTTTTGAACACAATAAAATGACATCATTGTAAATACAATATCTTTTCTAAATAAGCAAATATTTCAGTTACTTCACACTGAAGAATGAGAGCTTTTCAGCTGATGTTCTTTCTGGATAATTACTTAGATTATTTTATTTCATCTGGGGTAATGAAGGTGTTTCTGAAGTGTTTAGCTTAATTTCCAGATTGAGAAAAACCACAATTCACAAGTTTTAAATGGGTCAGGTTACTATCTGATTTTTATACCCCACTAGATACATGGATAGTAGAAACTTGAAGAGACACTTCATAAACAACCACACTAACTAACTAGAGAAACAAAAAACTTGACACTTATCTAATGCTCATAAAATGGATATGTAGAATGTAAGCATGCAGCAATGGTATAATAACACTATTTTCAATAAAATAAATTGCTAAGGAAAATGATAAGTTATTTTCGGAGTCTCCATGACATCACTGACTGATAGTCTTAAAATAATATTGCTCAACCTCCTAACACATAGTTGTAATATTTATTTGATTTACATGGAACAATAATGCTCAATGACAATCTGCTGAATTCATGAATTACATGAATGAGGATTTCTGCCTAACAATTCAAAAGTTTTGTATATTTTGACAAAAGTTTACAATTCTATGAATATATCATTCCATTTGTATATACAATTATACATCTCTATTAAATGGCATTTCTATTAAAATATCAACAAACTTGAGTAATAATTAACAAAGTTCATAAAGTAATGAGATCTCAACTTTTGCATCCTTTTATAGGTTCCCAATTTGTAAGACTTCTTTTTCAACATGATTCCTCTTTGCGTTCTACTTGTGCCAACTTCTGTCTATGTTACTCCAAAGGTCTACCCCATGTCTTTTCTTTCTCTAGTGTTCCACAGATAGAGTTGTTACAGGATTAACAATTTAAGCATAAATTCCAAACCCTAGGATTTGGGATAGACTGCAAAGGCAAACAAAAGAATTTCTCTAAAACTGATTTTGTGCCACTGTGTCTGTACTTTTTTTAAAAAAAACATCCAAAATAATCTTCATGAAAACTCTTTAAAGCAGACCTTACCACACTACACATTAAAAGGTATAGAAATGTAGGGGGCGGGGAAGAAAGATTACATAGCTTTCCTAAAACATTCAATTCTGGCAACTGGATTTAAAACTATGTAAATACACCTGGCCTCATAATTCATTATGTTTCAATTCACCAATACCAGAAAGCAAAGCATACGAATAAAAGCCTCATTACTTTCAAAGGCTTTCATTTTAAGACTGTTAGTGCAAATGGATGAAGATTTAATATTTCTAATTATTATTTTGTTTTCTTTAGTGATTGGAGTTTCAGTCACTGGTACTTACAAGTTAAAAGATAAATGAAATTTTCACTTCATCCTCAAATTGAAATGATTTGTTTGCCACAATTTGGTAAAAACTTTTTGTATTTTTGCTAAAGGAAATATAGGAGTTTTATTACCAGTTCAGAGAGACTTACCTGTCTATATTTAATTTATTGTTCTCATTTTTTTAAAGGCAGTCAACCAGGCCACAAAAGATAATATAGTAAGATCGAATTTGGTCCACTATTTAAGGCATAAGTATGGTGGAAAGGTCAGATTAACATATTGCCAGTTTTCCTGTTCACTAACCCATCAAGAGTTAGAGGTACAAAATTATATTTTAGAAACATCTTCTTCCCTTACTTGACACACAAAAAAGTATGATGCCTAGGCCCTTTGCTGTTAGGTGCATCCATTTGATAGTTTTAAGAATCAGGTGTAAATTGAAGTTAATATTTGTCTTCTTGGCCAAGACAGAAGCGAAACCCATCTGTCTCTGGAGACCACATATCTCCATTCCAAGATGGCAGCATCTCTAACTATCTGGGTGCTTAAACGACTTATCTTGAACACATAGGCCTACTCATGCCATAGATACTTATGAGTGAGTGAAAAGTAAATCTTTATCTATAAAGGTATTAAAATGCAGAGACATTACTTTGCCAACAAAGGTCTATATACTGAAAAAGCTATGGTTTTTCCAGTAGTCAAATACGAATGTGAGACTTGGACCATAAAGAAGGTTAAGCACTGAAGAACTGACGCTTTCAAATTGCAGTGCTAGAGAATACCCTTAAGAGTCCCTTGGACTGCAAGGACATCAAACCAGTCAATCCTAAATGAAATAAACTCTGAATATTCACTGGAAGAACTGTTGCAAAAGCTGAAGCTTCAATACTTTGGCCACCTGACAGGAAGTGCCAACTCACTGGAAAAGACTCTGATGCTGGAAAAGACTGATAGCAAAAGGAGAAGTGGGCAACAGGGGATGATGAGATGGCAAGATAGCACCACTGACTCAGTGGACATGGATTTGAGCAAACTCTGGGAGATAGTGGAGGACAGAGGACCTCCACATGCCACAATTCATGGGATTGCAGAGTTGGACATGACTTAGCAACCAGACAACAACAGTTACTGAGATGTTAGCTTATGCTAATAACAGACGATTCAGCAACAAAATTAAAGGCAGGAAAATAAGTAAAGGGCCAGAAACAGTGTAGTCAGAGGACAAGAGAAGAATCTGTAGTTCTGGAATGTATATAATAAGCCAGACTCTCTAATACATCACTGAGTTTTTTTCTAGGCAGAAGGATGAATGATTACTGGCTTCTCTAGGAGACAGAGTCACCAATAGAAATATAAGAATCACATTTCTATGATTCCATATCATACATTTTTTTCACATTTTGACATCTCTGAAATCTTATTACATCTTATGATGGATGTCACAAAATACCACTGCATCATTGCTTAACTGATTGTTTTCTTTAGTAGCACACAATGGTGCACCTTACAAATAGTAATGGCTTAGATTTATTGAAATATGTTAATGTCTGCTATTTTGTCTATATTTTTATTAGGGAATATGGCCTACTAAATATAAATTAAATTCTCTGACCAAAGATGAGAAGATTCAGACATATAAGTAATTAACATAAGGCTGTAAATACATAAACATCTATTTATTTAATTTTGAGTTTATAAAAAACTCCTGCCAGAGACCGATCATTTTTATATTATTTGTAATAACAGAAGTACACATTGTGATGACTTTCTTGGATATTTATAATTATACAGAATATAAAAATTTCACAGCATGATGATTTCTGTGTGCTTAACAATTCTAATTTTGTGATACATGTGTGCAGCAGACATGCAGATGCATCACTCAGGTCCTCCTTCAAGCTCCTCTTTTACTGTCCAATTTCCAGGGGGCTAGCTATCAGGCAGGCTCTAGCTGTTTGCTTCTTCATGGGCGCCCTCGTTTTTTCTCTTTTATTTATTTATTTTTTTTTCAGCTAAGGTTATATTCTTTCAAGGATGACTCACAGCTAATGACTGAGAAAGGAAGTATCACAAAGGCTTGGTCATTTTTACCCAAAGCAAGACTAACAGATAATTCCTATTCTAGAGCTCCCTGATGGGCTGGCAGACACTTCATTATATCTATGAAATGGCATAACTCTTCCTACCTAATTGCCCTTCTTTCATAGGTGTTACTAACCAACAAAAGTTATGAACTCCTAAAAAATATTTCCATCTGCTTCCCAGATAATTCAATTGGCATAACATTAATACAACAATTTTGATGGTGATCAGAAAAAAGTAAAACAACGTTTGTTTTTTAGTCATCTCCTTGACTTTGAAAATTGCAAGCACTTTAGATTGTGTTTTCACATTTCTTTTGTATTTAATGTTTCTGAAATCTGGATGTATCTTCCAAGTGATGTGGACAAGGATTATACATTTCTAAATAATAGTGAACTTGATATAAATTGTCATTAAAATAATGATGAATATTTGAGTATATGACAACCTAGAATCAAGGAATTATGACATATTGTTCTGAGCTACATTCTGCAATGTGCTGTATTTTATATTTAAAAGGCTGGAAGCTAGCAAACATATGCTACAAACCAACTTCCCCATATGTAATTTTACATTTATGGGCTAGCTAATTAACCTCTCTGTTAGTGTGAAAATACAACCAGTATTAAAGTTGCTATGAAGATAAAATGAGATCATTAATATCAAAAGCCTTTGAAAATTTAGAAGAACCCTGCAATTTCTCCCAACTGTGTATATCAGACTTTGAATATAACTAACAAGTATCAAATATCACACCATTTACCCTTCCCATGCACAAAGAAAATGTCTATGGATCCTGGAATATTCTATAAAACTTTAATGTAGCATGAGATTCTCTTTGAACATAACACAATAGCTGACCATTAATGATTACCTATTATTATGAATTTGCAAATGAAAATGCCAGGCCTGAACACCTAATTTTTGCCTTTAAGGCCTTTGAAAAATCAGGTTTCTCTGGACTTTTCTTTAGAGACTACAATAGTCAAGTTACTCAACAAAGCAATTTTTGGTTGCATTCTATCTCTATAGCTCCTCAGAAACAACTTAAAGTTAGTTGTGTGGTTGCCCTGACCAGTAAAGTGAGAAACACAGATATTAGTAGACCTGGCAGATCAGGGTAATAAGTAACTAAGCAGAAAGGATAAGTAACTGTTATTTACTACACAAACAATCACTTAATGCACAACAAGCAGCTCTAATAAAAGGTTCTGTGGTAATAAAAAATGATCTATATCTTCACTGCCCAATAAGATATCCACCAGCCTCATGTAACTGTTGGATAGTTTAAAAGTACTCAGTATGACATAGGATGGGACCAGATGCATAGTGATGGCATCCAGTCCCATCACTTCATGGCAAATAGATGGGGAAACATGGAAACAATGGTGGACTTTATTTTGTAGGGCTCCAAACTCACTGAAGATGGTGACTGCAGCCATGAAATTAAAAGACGCTTACTCCTTAGAAAGAAAGTTATGACCAACCTAGACAGCGTATTAAAAAGAAGAGACATTACTTTGCCAACAAAGGTCCATCTAGTCAAGGCTATGGTTTTTCCAGTAGTCATGTATGAATGTGAGAGTTGGACTATAAAGAATGCTGAGAACCGAAGAATTGATACTTTTGAACTGTGGTGTTGGAGAAGCCTCTTGAGAGTCCTTTAGACTTCAAGGAGATTCAACCAACCCATTCTAAAGGAGATCAGTCCTGAATATTCATTGGTAGGACTGATGTTGAAGCTGACGCTCCAATACTTTGACCACCAGATGTGAAGAGCTGACTCATTTGAAAAGACCCTGATGCTGGGAAAAATTGAAGGCGGGAGGAGAAGTGGATGACAGAGGATGAGATGCTTGGATGGTATTACCAACTCAGTGGGCATAAGTTAGAGAAAACTCTGGGAGTTGGTGATAGACAGGGAGGTCTGGTGTTCTGCAGTCCATGGGGTTGCAAAGAGTTGGACATGATTGAGCGAGTGAACTGAACTGATGACATGGGAACTGAAATTTTAATTATACTTAATTTAAATATAAATTTCAATAGATAGGAAATGGTAGAGGAAAGAACTGTAAATATCCACTCTTCTATAAAAAAAGGAAGTGAAAAAAAGTTGAAATCAATTTTTTATAACTGTAAATTAACTAAAATTTGCAACAATCAGATGAGCATTTACTCAAGGAAAAGAGCTTAATTTCAGTAGAATCAATAATCTTTGTGACATTTTAACCTGAAATATTATTATCCTCTTCTTCCTAGCTCTGAAGTAACCAAGAAAATAACCCACATCTACATGAAACCCATAAAACTATAAAAATGACAGACTACAACAAGAAGGTCAGGACATGTTTGATCTCTGACAAAGTCCCAACCTCAGAAAAATTGTCAGTAGTTAACCTCTCTGGTAACTCTCTGAAAATCAGAGTTTGCCTCTGCTTGATTTAACTCAGAACTCAAGCTAAACAAGCATCCATATTTCCAGAATGTTCAGTGCAAACAATTAGCAGTAACTGTATAATACCACATCTTCCTGAGGTGAAGATACTAGTTGTGGTTAACAATCAGCTGACCAAAAAATTGAAAATAAAAAACTTGGAAATGAGCTGTTTATAGGAGTTTCTGAAAGTTTCAACATGTCCCTGGGAATCTAGAAGGCCACACATGTATCCACAGGTTTACCATGACTAGGAGAAATCTGATAAAATTTAAGCTCTTACCTCAGGTTGACAATGAGCAGGAAGTTAAAGCTATGGCACAGCTACTGTTTGCTGAAACATTAAAATTGTGTTTCAACAGACACATAGAGTGTCTTGGAAAATTTTTGAAGAGTTATTGGTTCAATGTATTTAAGAAAAATCTCTGCCCAATCATTAACAGATCACTTGGCTAACTGAGCAGACTTCAACAGTCACACATGATAAAGAATAAGACTTTAAAAAATTAGGCCTGGAAAATCACTAAATAACAAGAGTAGCAACAACAAAAAGTAATAACAACAACAAATAATAATAAATACTGTGCAGTGGGTAGAAGTTTCTTTCTAGGGTTGCCACATTATTGCAATTAAAATTATTTTAAAATATAATTGTAAAGAAGTAGGAAAGCATGGATAATACACAGAAAAACAAATATGTTCAAAGACTTAATGGAAGTCATATCTAAAAAATTAAATCAAAGTAAAAGAATTACATAGGGAATATCAATAAAAGACAGACAAATGAAAATACAAGAGGAAAAATAAAGCAACAGAAATGAAAATTTTAACAGTTGCAAAACCTGGTATCAGCTGACTGAAGAAGGAATCAGTAAACCTGAAGAAGAGTCACTTACCATTATTCAGTCTGAGGAATAGAAACCATGTCCCAATCTCTCCAAAATAGAAGAAAAATGAACAGAGCCTTTCAGCGATATGGTACATAATCAAGCAGACCACTAGAATGTGAATAGAAAGGATATTTGAAGACATAACAGCTAAAAACTTCCCAATTCTAATGAATAGCATTTAGCTATACATCTAACAAGCTCAATGAGCTCTATGTAGGAACAACTCAATGACAAATATATTTTTGCCTAACAACAAAACTGTTCTAAGGATAAGATAGAGACTACTAAAAACAGGAAACCAGGTGAAACAAATCATCAACAAAAATAATGCCAAAGTATGTTCTCAAATCATAATGGAATGTATGCCCACAATTAACTATCAAAACCAATAGGTGAGTCCATCAAAATTTTGGGAAGCAAGATACATACACAAATATTTCCTGTATTTCTACATACTAGGAATGAATACTCAAAAACTGACATTAAGAAAACCACACAAATTATGATAGTGGCAGTAAGAATATATGGATATATATAGCAATACATTAACAAGCCAAAAATTTGTACACAAAAATCTTTCAAAATTAGAAAAATTAAAGAAACCCGAAATGAATGGAAACAAATCCCATGTTCATAGACTGAAATACTTAGTATACTAAATGACTTTAATCCCAAATTAATCTACAGATTCAACATAAACCCTATGAAAATTTCAGCTGCAATGTGTGTGTGTGTGTGTGTGTGTGTGTGTGTGTGTGTATAAATTGACAAGCATATGCTACAGTTTACTTCAGTCACTCAGTCGTGTCTGACTCTTTGTGACCCCATGGACTGCAGTACGCCAGGCCTCCCTGTCCATTACCAACTCCCAAAGTTTACTCAGACACATGCCCATTGAGTCAGTAATGCCATCCAAGCATCTCATCCTCTGTCATCCCCATTTCCTCTCAACTTCAATCTTTCCCAGCATCAGGGTCTTTTCAAACGAGTCAGCTCTTCACATTAGGTGGCCAAAGTGTTGGAGTTTCAGCTTCAACATCAGTCCTACCAATGAAGACCCACGACCAATCTCCTTTAGGATGGACTAGTTGGATCTCCTTGCAGTCCAAGAGACTCTCAAGAGTCTTCTCCAACACCACAGTTCAAAAGTGTCTATTCTTCAGTGCTCAGTATTCTTTACAGTCCAACTCTCACATACATACATGACTACTGGAATAACCATAGCTTTGACTAGATGGACTTTTTTTGACAAAGTAATGTCTCTTCTTTTAATATGCTGTCTAGGTTGGTCATAACTTTCCTCCCAAGAAGTAAGCATCTTTTAATTTCATGGCTGTATTCAACATCTGCAGTGAGTCTGGAGCTCAAAAAATAAAGTCTCTCACTGTTTCTCCATCTATTCTCTGTTAAGTGATGGGACCAGATGCCATGATCTTTGTTTGCTGAATGTTGAGCTTTAAGCCAACTTTCTCACTCTCCTCTTTCACTTTCATCAAGAGGCTCTTTAGTTCCTCTTCACTTTCTGCCATAAAAGTGGTATATACTGCATATCTGAAGTTATCGATATTTTTCCCGGCAATCTTGATTCCAGATGTACTTCATACAACCCTGCCTTTCTCATTATGTACTCTGTATATAAGTTAAATAAGCAGGGTGACAATATACAGCCATGATGTACTCCTTTTCCTAATTGGAAACAGTCTGCTGTTCCATATCCAGTTCTACCTGTTGCTTCCTGACCTGCATACACGTTTCTTAAAAGGCGGGTCAAGTGGTCTAGTATTCCCACCTCTTTAAGAATTTTTCACAGTTTCTTGTGATCCACACAGTCAAAGGCTTTGGCAAAGTCAATAAAGCAGAAATATTTTTTTTTTTCTGAACTCTCCTGCTTTTTTGATGATGCAATGGATGTTGACAACTTGATCACTGGTTCCTCTGCCTTTTCTAAAACCAGCTTGAACATCTGGAAGTTCACAGTTCACATATTGCTGAATCCTGGCTTGGAGAATTTTGAGCATTACTTTACTAGTATATGAGATGAGTGCAACTGTGCATTAGTTTGAGCACTCTTTGGCACTGCCTTTCTTTGTAATTGGAATGAAAACCTACCTTTTCCAGTCCTGTGGCTGGCCACTGCTGAGTTTTCCAAATTTGCTGGCATATTGAGTGCAGCACTTTCATGGCATCATCTTTTAGGATTTGAAATAGCTCAACTGGGCTTCATCACCTCCACTACCTTTGTTCGTCGTGATGATTCCTAACTGAAGCCCACTTGACTTCACATTCCAGGATGCCTGGCTCTAGGTGAGTAATCACACCACCGTGATTATCTGAGTTGTTATGATATTTTTTCGCATAGTTCTTCTGTGTATTCTTGCCACCTCTTCTTAATATCTTCTGCTTCTGTTAGGTACAAATCATTTCTGTCCTTTATTGAGCCTATCTTTGCATGAAATGTCCCCTTGGTATCTCTAATTTTCTTGAAGAGATCTCTAGTCTTTCCCATTCTATTGTTTTCCTCTATTTCTTTGCACCAATCACTGAGGAAGGCTTTCTTAAATCTCCTTGCTTTTCTTTGGAACTCTGCATTCAAATAAGTATATCTTTCCTTTCATCCTTTGCTTTTCACTTCTCTTCTTTCACAGCTATTTATAAGGCCTCATCAGACAGCCATTTTACTTTTTTGCATTTCTTTACTTGGGGATGGTTTTGATCCCTGTATCATGTACAGTGTCATGAACCTCTGTCCATAGTTCATCAGGCACTCTTTCTATCAGATCTAGTCCCTTAAATCTATTTCTCACTTCTACTGTATAATCGTGAGGTATTTTATTTAGGTCATAACCTGAATGGTCTACTAGTTTTCCCTACTTTCTTCAATTTAACTGTGAATTTGGCAATAAGGAGTTCATGATTTGAGTCACATCAGCTCCCAGTCTTCTTTTTCCTTACTGTATAGGGCTTCTCCACATTTGGCTGCCTAGAATATAATCAATCTGATTTCGGTGTTGACCATCTGGTGATGTCCATGTGTAGAGTCTTCTCTTGTGTTGTTGGAAGAGGATGTTTGCTATGACCAGTGCATTTTCTTTCATTTGCTACATTTTTATGCAAATGAAAGGATCCAGAATAACCAAAAAGTCTTGAAAAACTGGAATAAAGTTGGAGCACTAATGTATTGCAACTGCAAACATATTACATGCTACAATAATATGACAATACGAAAAAGAAAAAGACATAGGATCAATGGAATAGAACTGAGAGTCCATAAATACATTTTTACTTTTATGATCAATTAAGTTTTAATTAGGGTAAAAGAAAAACCAATAGGAAAATAACATTCTCTTCAACAAATGATACTGGCAACAACTGAATAGTCCTTTGCAAACAATGAAGTCGGATCCCTCACTTACAGTATATAGAAATACTAAGTTAAAATGGATCATAATTGTTGGAACTGAAGTTATAAAATTCCTAGAAGAAAACATAAGGATAAACAATGCCTTTTAGATGTGACATCAAAAGTTCAAATGGCTGAAGAATAAATACATGAAACTGTTAGTCGCTCAGTTGTGTCCAATTGTCTGCAACCCAATGGACCATAGCCTACCAGCCTCTGCTATTCATGAATTTTGGATTTCAACAAATTTAAAAATGTATACCTTGGTGGTCCAGTGGTTAGGAGCCTGAAGGACACAGAGTTCAATCCCTGGTCCAGGAACTAAGATCCCACATGGCATACAGTGTGACCAATTTATTTTTTAATTAAAAATAAAGTAAAAATTTATGTGTTTCAAAAGACACTACCAAGAAAAACTTGAAAGACAATTTACATAATAAGAAAAATATCTTCAAATCATGATTCTGATTAGAATACATTAAGCATTTTTAGAACTCAACAAGCAAACCAACTAAAAAATTTTCAAAATTTGAATAGCCATTTCTCCAAAGAGGACATGAAAGTGGTAATAACCACATGAAAATTTGGTAAACGTCACTAGACATGAGGAAAATGAAAACTACAATGAAAGCATTCCATCCACATCACAAAAGCTAAAATTAACAAGAGAATAGTAAGTGGTATCAGTAATATCATGGCACCCGATCCCATCACTTCATGGCAAATAGATGGGGAAACAATGGAAACCGTGAGAGACTATTTTCTTGGGCTCCAAAATAACTGCAGATGATGACTGCAGCCATGGACCTAAAAGACGCCTACTCCTTGGAAGAAAAGCTATGACCAACCTAGACAGCATATTAAAAAGTAGAGACATTACTTAACCAACAATGATCTGTCTAGTCAAAGCTATGATTTTTCCAGTAGTCATGTATGGCTGTGAGAGTTGGACTATAAAGAAAGCTGAGTGCCAAAGAATTGATGCTTTTGAACTGTGGTGTTGGAGGAGATGCTTGAGAGTCCCTTGGGCTGCAAGGAGTTCCAACCAGTCAATCCTAAAGGAAATCAGTCCTGAATATTCACTGGAAGGACTGATGCTGAAGCTGAAAGTTCAATACTTTGGCCACCTGATGTGAAGAACTGACTCACTGGAAAAGAACCTGATGCTGGGAAAGATTCAAGGTAGGAGGAGAAGGGGACGACAGAGGATGAGATGGTTTGATGGTATGATATCACCGATGAGATGGACGTGAGTTTGAGTAGGGCTCTGGGAGTTGGTGATAGACAGGGAGGCCTGGCATGCTGCAGTTCATGGGTTTGCAAAGAGTTGGACATGGCTGAGCAACTGAACTAAACTAGATTGGAATATGGAGAAATCAGACTCTCATACATTGTCTGTAGAATTTGGTAAATAGTCTGATAGTTTCTCAAACTGTTAAGAGTTGCCACATATTCCAGCAATTTTATTCCTATGTAAATTCCCACAAGAATTAAAAATCTATGCCCACATAAGAATGTTCATAGCAGTATTAGTTTTAAAGGTAAAAAAGTACAAACAACCTATATTCTGATCAACTGATAAATGGATAAACAAAATATATACTATGCATATAATGGAATATTATTTATCCATAAAGACAGCTGAGGCACTGATATACACCACAACATGGATGAACTTTGAAAATGTGATGGCAAATTAAAAAACCCAGTCACAAAAGGTCACATGTTGCATGAATTCATTTAAATAAAATGTCCATTATAAGCAAATTGATATAGACAGAAGGTAGACTAATGCATGCCAGAAGCTGGGGCAAAAGGAAAATAGAGAGGTACTGCCAATGAGTACAGGTTTTTCTTAAGAGTAATGACAATGTTCTAAAACTAATTATGGTCATTGCACAGGTCTGTGACTACACTAACAACCACCAGATTTCACATTTTATTTAAATGGATGCATTTATGATATGTGGAGTATATCTAAATAAAGCTTTTAGAAAACAAAAATTATTACACTAGTGACTCCATATCAGATAGTACTATTATAGAGAGGAGTGGTAATGTGGGGAGATAGTATCTTTAATCGGAGTCTATCAGAGAAGACATTTCTGAAGAGATGCAATTTGATTTGTGATTTGTATGAGGAAACATATGTGAAGGTCTGGGTAAAGAATGTGCAAGGAGTAGGAAAGAGCAAGCACAAATGCCTTGAACAGAACTAACTTGGTATATTAAAGAAGAAAGAAAAGTGAAGGTCACTCAGTCGTGTCCAGCTCTTGCAACACTGTGGACTGCAGCCCACTGGGCTCATTCGTCCATGGGATTTTCCAGGCAAAAATACTGGACTGGGTTGCCCTTTTCTCCTCCATGGGATTTTTTCCAACCCAGGGATCGAACCTGGGTCTCCTACATTGCAGGCAGATTCTTAGCCACCTAAGCCACCAGTGTGTTTCTCCTCAAAGAAGAAAGAAGAAAACAGTGTATTCTGGACCAGAATGAAAAAGAGGGAGAGTAAGAGAAGATGATTCCTGAGAGGTAGGTACCAATATTGGTGGCTTTTATGTTGTAAGTATTAGAAGTTGATCAATTCACTCAACAAGTATTTAGTACACACTATGTACTGGGCATCTGAATTTGATATGTCACAAAGGAGAACATCCAAAAACTCTTTGCTTTAAGGAGTTTACATTTTTCACATAGAGAGGCAGAAAAAAACTTTCATTGAAAAGGTGAATTTTGAGAAAGATTTGTAAGAGGCTTAACATGCAAGAATCTGTGAGAAAATTATTCTAGGTGGAATGAATGGACAGTGTGAAGGCCCCAAAGTGGAAGTATGCCAGGCAAGAGCTAATAAAGATGCTTCTCAAATAATGGCAATGTGCATACACATTGATGCATCTCTGCTCAAAATGCAGATTCTGACTCAGTAGGTATCGGGAGAGGTTACGGTTTTGCACTTCTAATAAACTACCAGTTAAGGGGGTTGGTGCTACTAAGGAGCACCACTGCCTGGACTATGAATAACAATAGTCTATTGCGTAGATGGAAAGCAACATTAACGAACTTCACTGGAAGTTTACCATTCTGAAACTTTGAGGATTAGAAGCAGAACTCCAGCTCTGTGCCTCCAGCAATCATCACCCCATGATGATTCCACTAACTCTTGTTTAAATTAGGACTAAAGAAATTCAAGCAAAAGAAGCAGGGAATATATGATGTCCCATAGCTAAACTGCCTCCATGAGCTCTTGAGCCTCAAAGGCTCAAAACATGTCATCATTAACCAGTCTCTTTTGACTCTGCTTTCTTTTGTGCTGGTTTCATTTTCAGGCAGACTTTCTCCACATGGTTTTCCTCCCAGCAACTGAGATTTAAATCAACACAGCTCCAAATTCATGGAATTCATCTCTGTTCTCTCTCCTCTCAACATTTCCAAAGAGCTCCAGGATTGATCTGCATTTAAACAGCCTAGATCAAGTGCCTCTCCGATGAAGGACTACTGCCAGATGATTTTGCTGTCTGGTGTAACAATGTCAAACAAGTTCCTGGGTGACAGGAGTTGGTACAAGTACCTCTAGATCATATATAATAATTTTAGGGGAGAAGAGGATTTCCCCAAGAAAATTCTGTTGCTAGAAAGAGAGAATAGATAATGGTCAGGCAGAAAAAAATGCTGATTATAACCCAGCACTTTCTAGAACATGTCTGGTTCCCAATATCACAATGAGAGGAGTAGTGTCAAAACCTCAGAGAGCTAAGTACATTCTCTGCATGAATTGCAAGCAACACTGTACAAAGAATGATGAAAAAAAGCAATGTGCTAAAAGAGCAGATGAAGTTAAAACCAAAAACAGCAAAAAAAATTGCCATAAATGTTTGTAAGGAAATTATATAGAATAGATTTATATTGTATGAGTTTTTACTCAGAAGGAAGAACTAACAGATTAAAGCTGGTGCTTTGAAATTAGGAATAGATGGATTTGGATACAACATAAAGACATCTTTTATGAATTAAAGCTTTTAGTTAGATTCTCTTCAGTGAAAGTATCTTGACTTTCTGAAAATACTAGAAATTTAATTTTTCCATAAAATGCTTAACTAGTGATAAATTAGTTAAGCACTGTGGGGAAGTTTGCAAACTCAGATTTAAATTATCGTATGAAAAAGACCTCCTTTTTATCCTTCCATTCCTCCTTGTCCTCCTATTTCTCTTCCTATTTTCCCACCTAAGCATAACATTTCTTTGTAGAGAATTTCTTAGTTTTTTGTTACTTTTTCTCATTCTCCTTTCTCTTCTTCTGGATGGTGCACAGTCTTTAAAAAAGTAATTATTACATTTAATAGAGGATTTCCAAATGTTTATCTTCATTCTCAAACTCTCCTCCATGGTCCAACTCCAAAACCTAACTTCTGAATGTACTTCGCCTTTGATATACCTTCAACTGGATCTTAAAACAAAATCCATTATCTCTACCTTCTTGAACAAATTATATTTCTGAACTCTCTGCTTCCTTTCACGACGCCATAATTACTGCAGTCTACAAAGCTGACAGACTCAGAGGCAACTTTAACTCCTCCTTTGACAGCATCTATTTTTGGCCAAATTTACGTACTCTACAACCACTACGGGCTTCAATATACCTGTAATACAGGAGACACATGAGATGCAGGTCTGGAATTAAAAGGTGCTTGCTCATTGGAAGGAAAACTATGACAAACTTAGGAAGTGTACTAAAGAGCAGAGACATCACTTTGCTGACAAAGATCCATGTAGCCAAAGCTATGGTTTTTCCAGTAGACATGTATGGATGTGAGAGATGGACCATAAAGAAGACTGAGAACTGAAGAATTGATTCTTTCAAATGGTGGTGCTGGAGAAGACTCTTGAGAGTCCCTTGGACAGCAAGGAGATCCAACCAGTCCATCCTAAAGGAAATCAGTCCTGAATATTCATTAGAAGGACTGATGCTGAAGCTGAAGCTCCAATACTTTGGCCACTTGATGCAAAGAGTGGACTCCCTGGAAAAGACCCTGATACTGGGGAAGATTGAATGCAGGAGGAAAAGAGGGTGACAGATGATAAGATGGTTGGATGGCATCACTGACTCAATGGACATGAGTTTGAACAAGCTCCAGGAGATGGTGAAGGACAAGGAAGCCTGGTGTGCTGCAATCCATGGGGTCATGAAGAGTCAAACACAATTGAGTGACTTAAGAACAAGACCAAGCACAGTAATGAGTCTTCAAAAGGGTTTTTCACTGTTCTATGAAGCCAGTTGCTTCAGGGGAACACAGCAAAACCAGTGAAATCCATGAGCCAACTGTCACAATTCTTTTGCTCTGAAGTGAGTTCCGATATAAAAAGCAATGTTGTATGCAACACCATGACAGTGTGTAAAGCATTTTATAAGTCCCTGAATAGTAGGATGGGCAGATATATTACATTCGGGAAAGGCTTATTGATATCCACAGTGAGTATCTATTCCAGTAAGAAAAAATGCTGCCACTTCCATGATGGAAGCTGTCCAATGTAATCAACCAGCCATCAGGTAGATGGCTGATCACTCCAGGAAATGGTGCCTTACTGGGGACTCTGTTGGTCTTTGCTATCAACACAGGGGCCCAAGTATAAGGTTAGCTTGTACCACTGCCTGAACTTGTTTCAGAACCTTTTCCTTCTCTAGGATACACTCAGGTTTTTTGAGACATTATGTAAACAGCATGGAGTATCATACCCAAATAAAAAAATATGTTGTATCCAAAATCCAAAGAGGCCTACTAGGCTATGGGTCTCTCTCTTAGTTTTAGTAGAGGTCAGATGCAACAATTTATTCTTTATCTTAGAAAAGATATCACAGCATGACCCATGCTTCTAGACTCCTAGAAATTTAACTGAATTAGAAGGTCAATTAATTTTTGTCAGATTTATTTCCCACCCTCCAGAATTAAAATGTCTTCCAAATGAGTCTCTAGTAGTTCCTATTTTTTGCTCACTAGATCCAATCAGCCTAATAACATCAGTGGAATTGACCAGTGTGATATCTTATATAAGAAGCAGTGATCAAGATTCCTGCAAACTAATTATGACATTGGGTAGAGAGTTGATTCATTCCTGAGACAAGACAGTGAAGCCTTATGGTTGACTTTGTCAGCTGAAAACAAACTGCTGGACTTTAGTGACAGGAATGGAGAAAAAGGCATTTGTCAGCTCAAGGGCTATATACCAGGTAATCAGGGGGGTGTTCACTGGCTCAAACAATTATACCTCATCTGTTATAGCTGCTGCAACTGAAGTCATTACCAAGTTCAGTCTACAACAATCCTCTGTAATTCTTCAAAACTCATCTGTCTTCTGAACAGACCAAACAGGTGAGCTGAAGGGGCATATGGTAGAAATCACCACTCCCTCCATCCATCAAGTTTTTTTGATAGCACTAATCTTTGCAATTCCTAAAAAAGGCAATGCCAAAGAATGTTCAAACTACTGCACAATTGCAATCACCTCACACGCTAGTAAAGTAATGCTCCAAATTCTCCAAGAAAGGCTTCAGCAATACGTGAACTTCCTGATGCTCAAGCTGGTTTTAGAAAAGGCAGAGGAACCAGAGATCAAATTGCCAACATCCGTTGGATCATCAAAAAAGCAAGGGAGCTCTAGAAAAACATCTATTTCTACTTTATTGACCATGTCAAAGCCTTTGAATGTGTGGATCACAACAAACTCTAGGAAATTCTGAAAGAGATGGGAATATCAGACCACTTGACCTGCCTCTTGAGAAACATGTATGCAGGTCAGGAAGCAACAGGTAGAACTGGACATGGAACAACAGACTGGTTCCAAACAGGAAAAGGAGTATATCATGGCTGTATATTGTCACCCTGCTTATCTAACTTATATGCAGAGTACATCATGAGAAATGCTGGGCTGGAGGAAGCACAAGCTGGAATCAAGATTGCCAGGAGAAATATCAGTAACCTCAGATACACAGATGACACCACCCTTATGGCAGAAAGTGAAGAAGACTTTCTTGATGAAAGTGAAAGACGAGAGTGAAAAAGTTGGTTTAAAGCTCAACATTCAGAAAACTAAGATCGTGGTATCTGGTCTCATCACTTCATGGCAAATAGATGGAGGACAGTGGAACAGTGGCAGAATTTTATTTTGGGGAGCTCCAAAATCACTGCAGATGATGACTGCAGCCATGATATTAAAAGATACTTGCTCCTTGGAAGGAAAGCTATGACCAACCTAGAAAGCATATTAAAAAGCAGAGAGATTACTTTGCCAACTAATGTCTGTCTAGTCAAGGCTATGGACTTTCTAGCAGTCATGTATGGATGTGAGAGTTTGACTCTAAAGAAAGCTGAGTGCTGAAGAATTGATGCTTTTGAACTGTGGTGTTGGAGAAGACTCTTGAGAGTCCTTTGTTTTGAAAGGAGATCCAACCAGTCCATTCTAAAGGAGAGCAGTCCTGAGTGTTCATCGGAAGGACTGATGTTGAACCTGAAACTCCAATTCTTTGGCCACTTGATACAAAGAGGTGACTCTTTTGAAAAGACTGATTCTGGAAAAGATTGAAGACAGGAGGAGAAGGGGATGACATAGGATGAGATGGTTGGTTGGCATCACTGATTCAATGGGCATGTGTTTGAGTAAACTCTGGGAGTTGGTGATGGACAGGGAGCCCTGGCGTGCTGCAGTCCATGGGGTCCCAAGGAGTTGGACACAACTGAGTCACTAAACCGAACTGAACTGAATCTCTGCAAGCCCTCCAGGAAAACAGTGTTACTTTTGGTTTACTCTATTCCTAGGCAGAGACAGTTCTATTGGCTTCCAATTAGCCTTTGCTAACATAATAGCCCAACCTGTACTGTTCAGGGAACCATATAGGATTTCTGTCAGCTGCTGAATATATCTATTCTAACTATGCATTTCAGAACTGAGATAACAGTTTCAGAAAACACTGGACCCAAGATGAGATGGAACACTCCTGATCTCCTGACCTACTGAAACTCCCACTATGACTGGTACATTCCACTGACATTTTGGGTTTCCTGGTACCATTGTCAGTTCAGAGCCTATATCTACCAGTTATCAAAAATGTCTGATTATTTTCTTTTCCCAACACACAGTTACTCTGGTAAAAGGCTAGGGGTTCCTTGGGGAAAGGAAGGGAAAGGATTAACAGCATAAATTGTTGGCAGCAGACCAGGGTCCTCAAGGAGATCTGGCTTCTCCAAATGCTTCTGGGTCTATAAATCGACTCAGGTCTCCTAACTAACTGAGCGACTTTGACTCTGGTTTTTGATTCCTATTAGACTTTGGTTCACCTGACTTAGGCTTTTCTGCTTATACAGATCCAACAAAGAATTTATCAGGCAGTCTACTTCACTTCTATAAACTCCATGATCAAAGCCTGGTAGACCTCCCTGATCCTGCTATGAGCACAGCTGGGGCTAGTAGAGAGGGTGGTCCATTTTAAGAGGGCAAGGGTGGGATGATATGGGAGGATGGCATTGAAATATGTTAATTATCATATGCGAAATCAATCTCCAGCCCAGGGTTGATGCTCCGGGCTGGTGCACCAAGATGTCCCAGGGGGAGGGAGGAAGGAGAGGGGTTCTGGAGGGGGAGCATATGTAAAACCATGGCGGTTTCATGTCATTGTATGACAAAGCCAACACAATAAAGTAAAGAAAATTTAAAATAAATAAATAAATAAAACAGACACCACAATGTCTCCTGGAGAACTTTTTTTCTTTCAGTTTAGTCATTTTCACGGTTGACAAAAGACAAGAAGTAATAACATTACATGCCAGCATATTGCAAGGCAGTCAGGAATTCATTTAATTGAGGTCCATGAGGTTGAGAATTGCTTGTCTTCCCTCCTCTTTTCTAGTCTCTTGCTCTCACTGCCTCAATATTGAACATTCCTTTTAGAGCTTTTGACCTTTACTGTGCAGCGTGCAACAAAACCCAAAACTTCATATTACAATGACTATACCTATGATCTAAAGGAGAGAAAAAACATAAACTGTGTATAATCCAAAACCTATATTTATTGCCGTGGCCTCATAAAAGAGTATAATATTTGCAAATTTCACAACATATTAGAATGATGTTTTCATTTAAATGAGTGACATTAAAATGAATATGTTAAAATAATGGAAAAATTTACTCCTCTGTATTTTATTTTATTTTATTTTTTTTTCAAGTAACTCTCATTTTATTTATTTATTTATTTTTTATTATTGTTTTTGCCATACATTGTCATGATATCACCATGGGTTTACATATGCTTCCCCTCCGGGTCCCCCCTCCCTCCTCCCTCCCCCCCGGGAAATCTCGCTGCACCAGTCCCGAGCATCAATCCTGGGCTGGCGATTGATTAGACACATGACAATTAACATGCTTCAATGCCCTTCTCCCATCTCATCCCACCCTTACCCTCATCCACAAAGTCCACAAGTCTATTCTATACATCTGCGTTCCTTTTGTTGTCTCCCATGTTGGGTTCTCATTACTGTCTTTCTAAATTCCATATATATGTGTTAATATACTGTATTGTTGTTTTTGCTTCTGGCTTACTTCACTCTGGATAATGGGCTCCAGTTTCGTCCATCTGAGTAGAATTGCTTCAAATGAATTTTTTTTTAATGCTGAGTAATATTCCATTGTGTATATATACCACAGCTTTCTTATCCATTTGTCAGTTGATGGGCATCTAGGTTGCTTCCATGTCCTGGCTATTGTAAACAATGCAGCGATGAACATTGGGGTGCACGTGGCTCTTTCAATTCTGGTTTCCTCGGTGTATATGCCCAGCAGTGGGATTGCCGGGTCATATGGCAGGTCTATTTGCAGCTTTTTAAGGAACCTCTACACTGTTTTCCATAGTGGCTGTACTAGTTTGCATTCCCACCAACAGTGTAAGAGGGTTCCCTTTTCTCCACATCCTCTCCAGCATTTATTGCTTGTAGACTTTTGGATGGCAGCCATTCTGACTGGTGTAAAGTGGTACCTCATTGTGGTTTTGATTTGCATTTCTCTGATAATGAGTGATGTTGAGCATCTTTTCATGTGTTTGTTAGCCATTTTTATATCTTCCTTGGAGAAATGTCTGTTAAGTTCTTTGGCCCACTTTTTAATTGGGTTGTTTATTTTTCTAGAATGGAGCTGCAGGAGTTGTTTGTAAATTTTTGAGATTAATTGTTTGTCTGTTGCTTCATTGGCTATTATTTTCTCCCATTCTGAAGGCTGTCTTTTCACCTTGCTTATAGTTTCCTTTGTTGTGCAAAAGCTTTTAATTTTAATTAGGTCCCATTTGTTTATTCGTGTTTTTATTTCCAATATTCTGGGAGGTGGGTCATGGAGTATCCCGCTTTGGATTATAGCAGAGAGTGTTTTGCCTATGTTATCCTCTAGGAGTTTTATAGTTTCTGGTCTTATGCTTAGATCTTTAATCCATTTTGAGTTTATCTTTGTGTATGGTGTTAGAAAGTGATCTAGTTTCATTCTTTTACAAGTGGCTGTCCAGTTTTCCCAGCACCACTTGTTAAAGAGGTTGTCTTTTCTCCATTGTATATTCTTGCCTCCTTTGTCAAAGATAAGGTGTCCATAGATGCGTGGATTTATCTCTGGGCTTTCTATTCTGTTCCATTGATCTATGTTTCTGTCTTTGTGCCAGTACCATACTGTCTTAATGACTGTGGATTTGTAGTATAGCCTAAAGTCAGGTAGGTTGATTCCGCCAGTTCCATTCTTCTTTCTCAAGATTGCTTTGGCTATACGAGGTTTTTTGTATTTCCATACAAATTGAGAAATTATTTGTTCTAATTCTTTGAAGAAGACCTCTGGTAGCTTGATAGGAATTGCATTGAATCTATAGATTGCTTTAGGTAGTATACTCATTTTCACTATATTGATTCTTCCAATCCA